>JAOQGH010000159.1:0-13008 GCA_025769975.1 Gallinago jamesoni
ACAAATTTCTTAGTTACAATGTCATAATGATTATGATTCGACTCTATAGTTCTATTTAACTCTTGTTTTCACCAACACTAGGAGTCCTTGTGCCCCATACTGGGAGCACTGGCAGGCCATACTGGGAGCACTGGGAGCACCGATGTCGCATATTGGGAGCACTGGTAGGCCTGGTGCCACATACTGGGAACAATGGGAGAACTAGTGTCTGATACTGGGATAACTGGGAGGCCTGGCGCTCCATACTGGGAGCACTGGGAGTGCTATTGTCCCATACTGGGAGGATTTGGGGCACTGGTGCCCTATACTGGGAGCACTGGGAACCCTGGTATCTTATAGTGGGAGCACTGGTATCCCATACTGGGAGCACTGGGACCAGTGGTATGCGCAGTCTGGGAGCCCTGGTGCCCCATACTGGGAGCCCATACTGGGAGCCCATACTGGGAACACTAGGAGTGCTGGTGTCCCATACTGGGAGCTCTGGGAGCCCCTTTGCTTCATACTGCGAGGACTGCTTTCCCGTACTGGGACAACATACTGGGAGCACTGGTATCCACATATTGGGAGCACTGGGAACACTGATATCAGATACTCGGAGCCCTGGGAGGACTGATGCCCTGTACTGGGAGCGCTGAGAGCCCTGGTGCCCCATACTGGAAGCACTGAGAGGGGACTGGTGGACACTGGGATATACTGGGAGGGACTGGGGGAGGGGAGGGGAGAGGAGGAGGAGAGTGGAGGAGGAGTCAGTGGGGGAGCGGTCGGTGGCTTTGGGTGGGGCTGGGGTGCCCCATCGGGGGCGGAGGAGTCGGGGGGCTGATGGGAGGAGGGTTTGAGAGGGGGGGGAAGGGAATCGGGGGCGAGGATGTTCCCATGGGGTGAGGGAGGGGCACCCCCCTGGACCTGCTCCCCTCCCTCCATTCACCCTTTGCCCCTCATACCCCTCCCCCAGCTCCTCCCCCACCCCCTGGGAACACCAGGGAAATTTTCTGAGGGAAATGGGCCTGATTTGAAGGAAAATGGGTGTTTTTTGAAAGAACATGGGGCTTTTTTGAGGTAAAATGGGTATTTTCTGAGGGGAATTTGGGTTTCTGAGGGAAAATGGATCTTATTTGACAGAAGATGTACCTTTTTGTGGGGAAATAAGCATTTTTGAGATTTTTGAGGGAAGAGGAATCTTATTTGAGGGAAAATCGGTATTATTTGAAGGAAAATGGGTGTTTTTTGAGGGAAAATGGGCCTTATTTGAGGAAAAATGGACCTGATTTGAGGGAAATTAGTCTTATTTGGGGGAAAATAGGTCTTGTTTGTAAGAAAGTGGGCATTTTTGAGGTAAAAACGGCATTTTCTGATGGAAAAATGGCATTTTTTGGGGGGAAGAGGGTGTTTCTTGAGGGAAAATAGGTCTTATTTGAGGGGAAATGTGCCTTATTTGAGAAGAAAATGGATCTTACTTGAAGGAAGATGGATCTTATTTCAGGGAAAACGGGCCTTATGTGAAAGAAAAATGGTGGGGGTCTTTTGGGAAAATGGATTTTCTTTAACGGGAAAATGGGTGTTTTTTGAGGGAAAACGGCTGTTGTTTTGGCTAAATAAACCTGATTTTAGGGACAATAGAGCCTCTTTGTTGGAAAACGGGTGGGTTTTAAGTGGAAATGTGTCTTATTTGAGGGGATAATGGTTCTTACTTGAGGGAAAAAGAATCTTATTTCAGGGAAAATGGGCCTTATGTGAAAGATCTTTGGGAAAAGATCTTCTTTGAGGGAAAATGGGTCTTATTTCATGGAAAATTGGTGTTTTTTGAGGGGAAAATGTGCCTTTTTGTGGAAATGTGAGTTTTCAGGGGGAATGTGGAAGTTTTTGGAAATAACTTGGGAGTTTTTGAGGGAAAATGGGCCTTATTTGATGAAAAATAGGTGTTTTCTGAGGGAAAATGTGCCTGTTTTGTGGAAACATGAGAGTTTTTGGAGGTAACATGGTAGTTTGGGGAGAGAAAAGTTGCCTTATTTGATGGAAAATGGATCTTCTTTCTGGGAAAATGGGCCTTGTTTGAAAGAAAATAGGTCTTATTTGTGGAAAAACAAGTCTGAGGGAAAATGGTGTTTTTTTTAAAGGAAAATGGGTGTTTGCGGTGGGGGGGGGGAGCGCGCTTTGGGGGGAAAAAAGGGCCTTATTTGTGAGAAAAAGGGCCTTATTTGTGAGAAAATGGGCCTTATTTACAAGAAAATAGGTTTTATTTCAAAGATAATGGGCACTTTTTTGTAGCGTATGAAGGCACGAACCCCGGTGGGTGATGCAACCAGAATCGTTTATTATCACAAACACGCAGTTTATATAGTACCAATGTATCTCCTTCCCCACCTGACACGGCCCTGCAACCCCCAACTGCCAGGCAGGTGGAATTCCCCTCCATCAGTCAGGATGTTAGGCATTGTGTATGGGTCGTCAGGACTTCATCACAGGCCTTCCCTTGCCAGTGTTCTGGTCTCTGCTTCTTCCACAGTCCTGTTCATCCATACTTTTTGATGAAAAATTGGCATTTTCTGACTGAAAAGGGGCACTTTTTTGCGGGAAAATAGGCATTTTTCAGGGAAAATGGATCTTACTTGAGGGGTCATGGAGTCCCCTTCTTTGGAGATTTTCAAGACCCGCCTGGATGCAGTCCTGAGTAACATGCTCTAGGCAATCCTGCTTCAGCAGGGGAGTTGGACTAGATGATCTCTATGGTCTCTTCCAACTCTAATAATTCAGTGAAATTCAGTGAAAATGGATCTTATTTTGGGGAAAATGGGCCTTATATGAAAGAAAAATGGTGGGCTTTTTTTGGGAAAATGGATCTTCTTTGAGGGAAAATAGGTCTTATTAAAGGAAAATATGGTGGGTTTTTTTAGTGAAATTGTGCCCTATTTGAGGGAAAATGGCTGTTTTTTTGGCTAAATGAGCCTTAATTGAGGGGAAACGTGCCTTTTTGAGGGACAGTGGGTCTTACTTGAGGGACAATGGGTCTTATGTGAAAGAAAAATGGTGGGTTTTTTTTTTTTTGAGGGAAAATGGGTGGGTTTTGAGAGAAAATGTGTGTTTTTTAAATGAAAATGGGTGGGCTTTGAGGAAAAAACGGGCCTCATTTGATGGAAAATTGATCTTTGAGGAAATATGTGCATTTTTTAAGGGAAAATAAGCTTTTTTTTTTGAACAAACATGGGCGTTTTTTAAGGGAAAATGGATCATATTCAAGGGAAAATGGGCCTTTTTGAGGGAAAATGACATTTTGTGGGAAAATGGGTCTCATTGAGGGAAAATGGGCCCTTTTTTGAGGGGAAACGGGCCTTTTTGTGGAAAAGATGACCTTATTTGAGGGAAAATAGGTCTTATTTGATGGAAAATTGGTGTGTTTTTAGGGGAAAATGCCTTTTTCTGGAAACATGGGAGTTTTTAGTGGGAACATGGAAGTTTTTGAAGGTAACTTGGGAGTTTTTTGAGGTAAAAGTGGCCATATTTGTGGGAAAAGAGGCCTTCTTTGTGGGAAAATGAGCATTTTCTGACAGAAAAAGGGAACTTTTAGGGGCGAAAGGGCATTTTATGAGGGAAAATACGTCTGTTTTGGGGGAAAGTTGTTGCCTGTCGTTAGCGTGGCGACCTGGTTCAGGAACGGCACGGCGGCCAACCCCAGGCCGCTCAGTCCATCAGCTCGCTGACACCAATGTGGTGGACGGCAAATGGCGTTTATTAGTGGGTAACACCGCATTATATAGCTTTGGTTTACAACATCACTTCCGTCTGCTTACATGAACTAAATGCTATAGAGAGAGGGGTCCCTGTATTCCCGTACAATGCGATATCTTCTGGCCGCCAGACCCTGACTACCTACAGAAAATAGGCATTTTTGGGGGGAAATGGGCCTTATTTGAAGGAAAAGTGGCGTTATTTGATTGAAAATGGATCTTATTTGAGGGAAAATGTGCCTTTTTTGGGGAGGAAATCCCTCAAAATCTCCCCCTAAAAATTACCCCTGGGACCAGGGGTTATTTTCAGCCCCAAATGCCCTAATTTTGGGGGGTTCTTTGGGGGTGTTTGGCACCAAAACTATAAACTGACCCAAATTTAGTGAGTTATTTTGGTGGTTTTTGCCACCAAAGCCATAAAGTGACCCAATTTGGGGGGTTATTTTGGGTTGGGTTTGTTGGGGGTTTTTTGCTGGTCACCCAGGGCAAAAACTGGCATTTATCCACCCCAAAAATGGTATTTCCCAGCCCCAAAAACGCATTTACCCACCTAAAACCGGGACTTTGGGGCTTCCAAATTCCATTTCCCTGCCCCAAAATGGCATTTCCCTAACCCCAGACCCACCTTTACCTGTCCAAAATGTGATTTATTGCCCCCAAAATGGGACTCAATGGCCCCCAAATGGGATTTTTTTAGTTGAATGAACCTACATTTCCCAACTTCCCCCCAGCTCCCATGCCCCAACCCCCCCTCTATTGGCCCCAGACTGGGACTCATTTGCCCCAGAATGCTCCCCCCTTGTGAGCATCACCTGCCTCAGGGATCTGTGGGGGGGATGTGGGGCCTGCAGGGATCTATGGGGCCCAGGCTGACCCAGAGCCCCTCCAGGATATCCCAAGGGTGGATGGAGGAGACGATGGGTGGTGGACGAGATCGTGGGTGGATACAGAAGACCATGGGTCGGTGGAGGAGACCATGGGGGGTGGAGGATACTGTGGTGGATGGGGGGGTAGAATAGTCTTTGGGCAGTGGGGGAGGCCACAGGTGGATGGAGGAGACCAGGGATGGATGGAGTCCTCAGATGGATGGATGGATGAATCCATGACTAGATGAATCCTCAGGATGGATGGATCCATGGCTGAGGTCTTCAAAGGGATGGATGGACCATCTTGAAAGGGATGGATGGCTTTCTATGATGGCATGTCTGGTTGGATAGATGATAAGAGGGTGGTGGGTGTTGTCTACCTTGACTTCAGCAAGGCTTTCGACACCATCTGCCACGGCATCCTCATAGCAAGGCTTAGGAAGTATGGGTTAGATGAATGGACAGTTAAGTGGATTGAAAACTGGCTGAAAGACAGAGCTCAGAGGGTTGTGATCAGGGGCACAGAATCCAGCTGGAAGTCTGTAACCAGTGGTGTTCCACAGGGGTCAGTACTGGGGCCAGTCCTCTTAAATATATTCATCAATGACCTGGACGAAGGGATGGAATGTACCCTTAGCAGGTTTGCTGATGACACAAATCTAGGAGGGGTGGCTGACACCCCAGAAGGCTGGGCCACCATCCAGTGAGACCTGGACAGGCTGGAGAGTCGGGCCGAGAGAAACCTGATGAAATTTAACAAGGGCAAGCGTAGGGTGATACACCTGGGCAGAAATAACCCCCTGCACCAGTACAGGTTGGGGGTGACCTGCTGGAGAGCAGTGCTGAGGAGAAAGACCTGGGAGTCCTTGTGGACAACAGGATGCCCATGAGCCAGCTATGTGACCTTGTGGCCAAGAAGGCCAATGGTATCCTGGGGTGCATCAAGAAGAGCATGGCCAGCAGGTCAAGGGAGGTTATCCTGCCCTTCTACCCTGGTGAGACCCCGTCTGGAATACTGTGTCCAGTTCTGAGCCCTCCAGTTCAAGAAGGACAGGGAACTGCTGGAGAGGGTGCAGCAAAGGGCCACAAAGAGGATTAAGGGCCTGGAGCATGTCTCCTACGAGGAGAGGCTGAGGGACTTGGGGCTTTTTAGTCTGGAGAAGAGAAGACTTTGGGGGGGGGGGGATCTAATCAATGCTTACAAATATTTAAAGGGAGGGGACCAAGAGGATGGAGCTGGTCTTTTCTCAGTGGTGCTCAGTGACAGGACAAGAGGAAATGGGCAAAAACTTGAGTATAAGAAGTTCCACCTAAACATGAGAAATAACTTCTTTACTGTGAGAGTGGTAGAGCACTGGAACAAGCTGCCCAGAGAGGTGTTGGAGTCTCCTTCTTTGGAAACATTCAAAACCCGCCTGGACAAGTTCCTGTGCAACCCGCTGTAGCGCGTAGACCCACTCTGGTGGGGGGGTTGGACTAGATGATCTCCAGAGGTCCCTTCCAACCCCATATGATTCTAGACAAGAGGGGATCCTCAGACTCCAAGGGGATCTTCAAATCCTCCTGGGACATGTTCTTGTCCTGCTCTGGGTGACCCTGCTCTGGCAGGGGGTTGGATTGGATGATCTCTGAAGGTCCCTTCCAACTGCTACCATTCTGTGATTCTGTGATTAAATAGTCTTGTCTGTAGGACTGACATATAAGTATTTTGCATCCTGGACAAATTGCCCAATGAGTAATGAAATTAAATCAACTCATCTAGCATTTTAAAACTGCAACAGCCCCCTGCACCAATGTGTCTCTGCCACTGGGAGCCCGTCCAGGTGGATGGGCTCTGGGGCTTTGCTGCAGTTGGGCAGTGACAAGAGATGGCATCGAAGGCCTGTGGGATGCAAGACCTCCCCCCAGTGTGCCCAAACGCCCTTCCCTGCTGCTTACCTGGGAGGAGCAGGATTGGCTTTACTGCATAGCTTTGGGCTTATGGTTTGGCATGATTCTGGGGGTACTCTCCCCCCGCCCCCCCCCCCCCCCAAGGTTCTCACCTCTGTGTCAGTTCTCCACACCACGGGACATGGAGAGGATTGAGGTGGCTCCTGTGAACCTCATGAAATTCCACCAGGCCAAGTGCAAGGTCCTGCCCCTGGGTCAGAGCAATCCTAGGCACAAATCTACACTGGGTGGAGAATGGCTTGAGAGCAGCCCTGAGGAGAAGGACTTGTGTGTGTTGGTGGGTGAGAAGCTCCACACGAACAAACAACATGTGGTGGCTGTCCAGAACCCCCACCATCCCAGGCTGCATCCTCATCAGCGTGGCCAGCAGGGTGAGGGGGTGATTTCTGCCCTTCTGCTCTGCTCTGGAAATACACCCCCCCCTCCCAACCCGGTGCTGCCTCCAGCTCTGGGGCCACCAACATCAGAAGGACATGGAGCTGTTGAAGCAGGACCAGAGGAGGCAATGAAAATGCTGAGAGGGCTGGAGGCCCTGTGCTGTGAGGACAGGCTGAGAGAGCTGGGGGGTTCAGCCTGGAAAAGAGAAGGCTCCGGGGAGACTTTCGAGCCCCTTCCCTAAAGGGACCCAGGAAAGTGTGACCTCGAGGAGGAACAATGTCTTTTTTCAGGCCCTTGGAGGAGAATGAAGCATATTTGTCCTCGACAATGCCTTTTATTGACCCTGCTCCTTGAGTATCACATCAGCCGTGTTCCGAATCATTTCCCTGGTTGTGGCCACAAGCTGGCCCCGGGCAACAGAAGAAGAGGGAGCTCTAGCAGAACCACAAGGGCCCTGAAAAGTGCTCTTTTTGGAGGAAAATTCTCTCTGTTTGTGCACCGTTGGGCAAAAGCCCTTCTGTAGGTTGGGACGGATGCATCCTGGGATGCACAGACCTGCGGGATCCCACCCTCAGTGGGGCAGAGCTGGTTTGAGTGCCTCCCTTTCCCCCTAAGCCTTGTGACTTGTGATTCTGTCGGGAGCAGAGCCAGTTTGAGGTTGCCCAGCCCCAGGAGAGGCAGCCAAAACCTCCCCCATCTCCTGTTGGGCCTCTCCGGCCTCAGTGCGGGGAGGAGGTGAGAGACGCTGCCTCTCAATGGAGATTGCGCTGACTCAGCCAGATGGGATGGTTTTGAAGTTTGCAGCCATCATGAGGCAGGTGGTAGCCAGCTGGGCCACACATCCTTCCTGCTGGCATCAGGCAACAGATGGATCCCTCCTTGGCCTCGGTGGGAGATAACATTCCAAAGGGGCTGAAACCCGCAGAGGAGCCAGGGGATGGGCAAGATGTCCCCTGGAGTGGCCTGTGGCCACTGATGCACTTTTCTTCACCTGGTGATGGCCAGGACATTGGCTGGTGGCCACGTGCCCAGCTCCAGCCTGAAGCACAGCTGGGCACTGTGTCTCCAGAGCTGGGCTAGCGGTGGCCAGGCTGGCTGAGTCCTTTGGCCCCGTATCCCCCAGGGCTGGGCTAGCACTGGCCAGGCCAGCTAAGCCCATTCACCCTGCATCCCTGGGGCTGGGCTAGCACTAGCCAGGCTGGCCAGGCCCTTCAGCCCCATGTCCCAGGGCTGGGTTAGCACTGGCCAGGCCAGCTGGCCACTTTGTTCCCATGTCGCTAGGGGTGGAAGTAGCGCTGGCCAGGTCACCAGGCCCTTTGGCCCCATGTTGCCAGGCCTTGGGGCTTTTTCCTCTGGTTTGCCCCTTCTGTGGGCAGAGACAGGGGCCACTGTGCCCTGAGCATGAGGGGGTCTGAGGGGTCACTGGTGCCTGTGCTGTGGGCCAGTGAGACTGTGTTTGGGCCATCACAGGAGGGAGAAAGAGGCCCTCATAAGACAGAGGCCAGAGGCAATGGGGGAGGACAGGGCTGGCCACGGACCCTGCGCCCGGGCTTGCCCACTCTGTGCACTTGCCCAAAAGCCCTCCTGAAGCCAAAGGAGGGGACCTCCTGGGGACGATGATGGCAACTGTAATGGCCCACATTGAGGAATCCCCTTCTTTGGCCTCAGAGGGGAGGTGAAGGGACGGGGATGTCAGGAGGTGTCTCCTGCGGATGGAGCTGGGGCTTTCCCCATGGCAGGGGATGTAGAACCATGGAATCATGGACCGGTTTGGGTGGGAAAGACCTTGGAGCCCCAGCAGCTGCCCAAGTGAAATGCCAGCTGATGCCCAAATAAAGAACAAAGGAACCTTGTCCTACTCCTGATGTCCATGGCCATTTTTAGAGGTTTTCACATAGACAGGTGCTGTCAGGAACCACAGGAACTCTTTTCCATCACCTGAATTTCCCAGCTCTCCATGATGACAGTGTTTGTCCCCAGGTTGCCCTATAGAATTCAGAGCACGTTCTAAATTTTGTGTCCAAATCCAGGCCCATAGAACTCCATGAGATGCAGAGGGTAGATGGACCACACAAGACCTACAGGAAAGCAGTTCCCATTGCAGGAGTTGCATGACAGTCACCCCTACAGCACCACAGAGAGTGACCCTTGTTGCCCGTGTGTGCCTCCAATGGGAGGCAGGGTTTGCTGGGGGTGGGTGGGGCAGAAGGGGAGGGCATGTAGGGGCAGCCTGAGGGAAAGCAATGGTGGTGGCAAAGAGTCGTTTTACCAGGTCTCGGGGGTTGTGTGGCCTGGTTGAAGGGGGAAAAAGTGAGGAGGGGATGCAGGAGAGATGGGGACGCCCTCATCGTGGTTTCAGCCTGCTCAACACTTCTTTTTCCCTCAGAAGGGCTGTGAGAATTGTCCCAGAGGAAGCACAGCAGAATGTTGGGCTCCTCTCAGATAAGAGGTTGCCCCCTGCCCCTCCCTGCTTCCTCTCTCCCCCTTTTCTGCCTCCTCTTCCCCTTCCCCTGCTGAGTATGGGGTCCAGCATCTCCCTGGTCTTTCCCCCACATGGGGATGAGGATTTCAGCCTGAGCTGGAGGCCAACGTACAGCCAGGTGCACAGGAACCTGGAGAAGCGCTCCCAGGATTAAGTCAATCAGAAGGTGAGGTGAGTGTCACCCCCTTCCCTCCCTCTCCCACCGCCCCCGTTCCTCCCTCTCCTGGGGAGATGCATCTCAGTTCCTCTATTATCTCTGTTTTCCCCATCCCCACCCCACAGGTGAGCAAGCTGGTCCAATTCCTGCTTCTGAAACAGCAGAAGATCCCCATCAAGAGGTTGGGTGAGATTAGGGGAGTGCCCTCACAAAGCTTACTGCCCCGATATCCAGGCAGTTCCCACCCCTTTTTCCTCAAAGATATCTTGAAGGAAGTAATTTGGGAATACAGTTTACTCAAGAAGAATGTCAGGCACCAATACAGGTTAGGCGTGGATGTGCTAGAGACAAGTTCCGAAGAGAAAGATCTGGGGTTCCTGGCAGACAGTAAAATGACATCGGTAAGGTCACAGATGACACCACGTTGAGTGGGAGTGTCAACCTGCTGGAGGGTGGAAAGGCTTTGCAGAGGGATCTGGCCAGGCTGGCTGGATGGGATGAGGTCAACAAGATGAGGTTCACCAAGGCCAAGTGCCGGGTCCTGCTCTTGGGTCCCACCAACCCCATGGAGACTCCAGGTTTGGGGCAGAGTGGCTGGAGCTGCCCCAAGGAAAGGACCTGGGGGGGGGGAAGTTGGTCGACTGTGGGCTGAACAGGAGCCAGCAGTGTGCCCAGGTGGCCAAAAAGGCCACCAGCATCCTGGCTTGGGAGTAGGACTCGGGAGGTGATGGTCCTCCTGTACTGGGCCCTGGTGAGGCCCCACCTCAAGGGGCTGTGTCCAGTTTTGGGCCCCTCACCACAAAAAAAAAAGCCCTTGAGGGGTTGGAGCGGGTGCAGAGAAGGGCAACGGAGCTGGGGAGGGGTGTGGAGACCAAGAAGAAGGGTCTGGAGAACTTGTGAGGAGAGGCTGCGGGAGCTGGGGGTGTTCAGCCTGGAGAAGAGGAGGCTGAGGGGAAACCTCCAAGCTTCTGAGAGGACCTTCCTGCCTCCTGTAGAAGGTCGCAAAGTACCTCCAAGCTTCTGAGAGGACCAGGCGTTGCGGCCACCGAGGTGATGAGATGTGGGAACGAGAAAGTTGGAGCCGCACTCCTGAGCGAGAGCTGGGCAGGTGTTCTGGTGTTGATGGGATGGAGGCCTTGAGACCAGTAAAACCATGTCCTTATGTGGAGATGTGTGTGGGGTGGGAAATGTAGCAAACAGATAGCAGTGCACTGAAATAGTAATGATAGCTGGGCGGGATAAACATTGAGATGTAGCCAACTGTATTGCTCACAAGGGTGTATGGACATCCACTTGTGACCCATCTGTGAAAAGAGCACAACGCGTGATCAAAAGACAGAAACTCTATACACTGGAAAAGTGAAACAAGAAATGTCTTTGCTTCCCCACGTAGCGGAGTCCGTGCCTCCAGTGCCACAAATGGTGCCCCGTGTGAGGAGCTGACACTGAGTTGCCAGGACCGGTTGGTGGCACGTCCCACAAAACTAAAAGCTGCTGAAAGGAAGCAGGAGCCGGCACAAACATCTCAGGGTGAGTGAGGTGTGCCATGGGGGACGGAGATGGGGAACAACATCTCAAGTGAGGAGGAATCAGTCCTCGGGTTAATGGAAGGATTATCGTGGAAGCATGAAGTAGCTATAAATCCTCAAACCTTGAAGAAAAGTTTAAAATGGGTATCTGGGAGCTGCAAAGGAGTGAACGCTACAGCTGTGTTTATGAAGGAGGGATGGGATGCAGCTGGTGTGAAACTCTGGGACAGAGCCATGCGTTCAGATAAGTTAGCAGCAAGGTGCAGTAATGCCACCCCTCCTCCTGTCGCCCTTCCACGTCAAGATCCAGATGATCAATCTGAGCATCCCTTTGATCCAGGGGGTATTGACCCTGACAAACAACTAAATTGATTTCCCCCTGACCTGCGTGACCACAGGGGAAAAGTTCGACAGGAAGCATTAGCGGCCGGGGACTTAAGCATAACATCGAAGCTTTTCACACCACTAGTTTACGAGCCCCATAAACAACCTAAGTGGGAAGGACTGACTTTTGCTATCATCAAAGAGCTCCGAAGGGGAGAGCTCGACTATGGCCTTTCCTCACTGTGTTCTATGGACACGTTGGGCTCAGAGCGCAGGACGGACGGGCAGGCAGGCGGCAAGGCCATCTGCAGCCGCTGAGTGGAAACAGACACAGCAAGCGCGGAGCTGGGGAGGGAAGAAAAAAGTGCTGGCAGCAGCAGAGCCAGCGTCCCAGCCCTGAGGCCACAGCGGCAGCAGCAGCAGGAGGAGGAGAAGGGGGGCAAGGCGCCCCCCCGCCCGCCAGGCCAGGCGGACTTGCAGCGCAGCAGCAAGGACTGTGCGCTGGGAAGAAGCAGTGACCACGGTGGATTCCAGGGAGGTGTGATCATCCATACCAACAACATTTGAATCAGAAGGACTGATTGTGGTGTTCTGTCTTAACTAAGAGACAAGCGTGATGTACATAGCGTAGAACAAAGGGGGTAGGATACAAAAAAAGCTGAGATTGTGTGTGTAAAATCTAAAAGATCTGTTTTGAGATGCACCGATTCAGCGCTGTTTTGTACAATAAATTTTTAATTTTTGCTTCAACGACTTTGATCTCTTTCAAATTTAAAGTGTGAGCTGGTGTTTCTCAGGAATTAGGGGCTCATCCAGGATCAACACTCCTGTTCCTGCGAGGCAGGGCAGCAAGAGGGAGAAGCAGCAGTCTCTGGTCTGGTCTGCAGTCTCTGGTCTGCTGTCTCCCCCCTCGTGAAGGGCAGCGGGTCCTATCTGGATGGAGGACTCTCGAAGCAAAGAAGGGGAAACTGATTGATCTTCTTTAATGATTGAGGCTTAATTGGTTAGATGTAATCAGCCTTACAAATTGGGCTTTTCTGTATTATCACTTTTCTGTACATTATGATCTGTATTCCCCGCATGTTACAGTACTGGGTCTGGCAGGGATAGGGTTAATTCTTCCCAGGACCTAGCAGGGACACAGGTATCCCATCCCATGGGAGCCATGCCCAGGGGGGTGGCTGGAGCTGCCGGGGAAGGGGAGGGACAGGAAGTGGGGGAGGAAGAGGAAGTTCCCCTGGGAGAAGGAGCAGGGGGCAGGGGAGTCGGGGGCGTCCTGGGTGCAATCGGCAAGTGGCGGTGTCATAATCCTCTGTCAGTGTTACTGTTGTTGTTTCTTGCGCCCTTCGCTGTTCCGTTAAAGTCCCTTTGTCTCAACCCATGAGTTTTTGCCTTTTTTTCTTTCGATTTTCCCTTCCCAACCGTGGCGGCAGTGGGGGCTCTGGTCTGCACGAGCGGCTGCCACATGGTCCTTTGTTGCCATCTGAGGCTAAACCACAACAGTTGTTTTTGGCGCCTAACGTGGGTTGAGATAATGGCAGATCTGACCAGAGCGTGCTAAAAGGAACTTTTAATCTGTATTTTGTTGTATTAGTTGCTG
>JAOQGH010000160.1:0-12871 GCA_025769975.1 Gallinago jamesoni
GTGCGCGTGCAGGCGTTGCATGGTTGTTGCGGGTCAGGGGTGCTGCGTTGTGTGAGGGTAGGTGTGGGTCGGGGTTGGGGCTGTGTGACATAGCTTGTGGGTCTGTGGGTGATGACAGGGTGTTATGGGGCAGTAGAGGGATGTTTTGGGGCCTGGGGATTCCTACGCCCATACCACCCTGAGTTCTCCATCTCTCCTATCATCTTTTTCGTTCATTTTTTTGTTCCTTTTCCTCTTTGTTAGTGTGGTGTTATTGATTTTCCCTTTTTTTTTTTTATGTATTTACATTATTTTTTATTTGTTATCCTTTCTTTTTTGTGGTTTATGGAAATAAATTGCCTGTAACTCACATGTAGCATTTTTCTTATTTTTTTTGAACTAATTTTGACTGCTGAGGTTTGGCTTTGTAATTGTCTTCCAAGATCTCTATTTTTTTTTTTTTGTTTTGGTGTATTGTGATGCCTATGTCCTGGCAGACTGTCCCCCACCGCCTGTTCCTCCATCGCTGTTGCTGTTGAGTGCTGGTGTCACAGCCTGGTCTATGCGAAGAGCCCGTGGGTGTCTGTGAGGGGCCGTGCCATGCTCTGGAATGCCCACTGCAGGATCCCATCCCAGGTGCCCTGCGGGATCGGGGGGGGGGGGGGGTTGGGGTGTGTGTCAACTCTTTCCATCCCATCTCCCTTCCTCCCCTACAGCCCCTTATCACCCTGTGGGTCACTGTAGAGACGTGTCCCCCTGTAGACGGTCCCTACCTGTTGGTGTCCCCCTGAGTGCCGTACCTCGCCCAGCAGCGCGTCGAGTTCATCCCTGCTCATCACTGGGTCACTACCGCTGAGGGAGCCGTCCTCTGCCTGTTGGAGGAGACGTGTCCATTTTTCCTGCCCTCCCTCTTCCGTCACCCCTCTGGGTCATGCTGGTGACCGGCTTCAACTCCTCACCTGGCGCAGCCCCATCCCGTGCTCCGCATCCCCTCGGGCACAGCTTGACTCCAGCTACAGTCGGCCTTGTCCCTCGCCCAGCCCTGAACCACCATTCCCCCCAGCCCCTTTCCCTCCGCCGCCGGTTGTACTCACCTTTGCTGCCTGTAGCGGGTGGTCACCGGCCCCTGCCGTGCCCTCCAGGCTGCCTGTCTCTGGGGTGCCCGCGCACGTCATGCAGAGCCGTGGTCCCCTACAGCCGTCAGGGGTGACACAGACCATCAGGGCAGCCCCTCTCCAGGCGGAGATTTGGGGGGGGAGGGATGCAGGGGAAGGTGTGGGGGGGACTCACCCGGGGTCCCCGCTGGGCAGGGTGCAGTGTCGGGGTGGGGGGATGTGGGTCAGACAGCGGCCACAGACGCTCCTGTCACCTCTGCCGCGCTGGGTGTCACACGCCTCCTCCCCCGGGGTCTCGGGGGGTCTCTCCACAGCCGCATCTGCCTCCCGCAGCCGGCCCGGCTCGGTTGTACTCGCCACGCAGGAGCCGCACCGCCACATCCCACTGCACAGCCGGAGTAAGGTGGTGAGCGACAGCCCCGGGGGGGGGGAAAGGGGCACTGGGATCCCCCCATGATGCACACCCCGGGCTCACCTGGGGACGCGGGGCAGCGGGGGCACCAGGCAGGCGAGGTGGAAGGCCCTGGGGCAACCATCGCAGCAGATGAGCTCACCACCGTCGCCGCACGCCGCACACTCGTCCTCGTTCTCCTGCTCGGTGTGGGGGGAGCAGGCGGGGGGGGGGGTCACTGTCACCACCACCACCCGGGTGGCACCGGCAGAGAGCTGTGGCTGCCCATGCTGGCAGGGGAACCCATTGCCTCCCCCCTTCCCCTCTACTCCCCCATCACCCACACCCAACACCCCGACACCTTCCATGGGCAGGGGTGGGGGGGTTGTATCCTGGTGACCCCCCCCCGGCATCAGCTGGGGTGCCGGTGCTCAGCCAGGCCAAAGGGACATGCAAGGGACAGCTGGGCTCACCGGGTGCTGGCACGTTGGGGCTCACCTGGTGGGGCGCGGGGTCCTGGCCGTGCGTGGGGGGTGCCGGCAGCCGGCCCTGGGGCTGGGCTCGGGGGTCCCCACTCTGTGGGCAGGAGAGGAGAGGGGTCTGGGGGAGCTGCGGGGACACCTCCCAGGCAGGGACAACCCCTGCTGCAAAACTGGGGGGAGGTGGGGGGGTGTGAAAGCGGGTGGTGGTGTTGGGGGTGTGGGGGGTGTCCATACACTTTGGGATGCCTTCGGCCGGGTGGGGGGCTTCAGGCTGCGGGTCCTGCTCCTGGCCCCCGGCTCCCCGCAGGCGGCAGGGGCGTAGGGCTCGTCCCCAGCTTTGCTGCCCGTCCGGGAGGTGCCTGCAAAAGAAGCAGCTCTGTGGGGACCCCCATCCTGACACCCCCATGCTTGGGAGGGGGGAGGGGAATGGGGGGGGGGGGGGGGAGCGGGTGAGCGAGGGAGAGAAATGGGGGGTAAAACTGCGTATGAGGCCAGGCTGCACCTACCCGGCTCCGGCAGGTGTTTGATGAGGATGCTCTCCACAGCCCCACGGGTGACGGGCACCTCACTGCCCGCCACGGCCACCGCTCTCTGCACCGAGGTGGCCACGGCCTGGAGGGCTGTGGGACGGGGGGGGCGGCTTAGCGAGGCAGGTACCCCCCCCACACACACCTCCACCCCCAAGTGCAGGCAAAGAGGGGGGACAGGCAGACGCTCCCCTCAGAGGGGGGTCAGCACTCACCACCAGCATGGGGAGCGCGGGGGACATCTCTGCCCTCCGGCTTCTTCACAGCCCTCGCCTTCACCATGGGGCCTGTGGGGTTGAGAAGGGGTCATCATGGGGGGCGCAGCACCCCGCCACGCCTTGGGGACCCCCCCACCCCATCTCTGTCCCACTCCCGGTCTCCATACCGGGGCTGGCAGCGTGCCGCGGGGAGGGCTGCGTCACCCGGGCCCCCTCACGCTCCTCAGGGGCTTTCCTCTTGCCTTGGGGTCTGTGTGGGGCCGGTGCCGTGGGGCTGGGGGAGAGGCGCCTGCCTCGGCGCTGCCGCCCCAGCTCCACCTCTGCGAAGGGGGACAGGGAGAGGGGATGGGGACAGGCAGAGGGGATGGGGACAGGCAGAGGGGATGGGGACAGCCGGCCCTGGGGATCACCCCTGGTGGTGGGTGCCGGTCCATCCTCCCCCCCACCATCTTTTCCCCCCTCCCTCCTCCCCGCTACCTGTGGGGAAGGCGCCGCGGAGGGGCCGCAGGCGGCTGTAGCGCTCCAGGTTGTAGTCCTTGAAGAGGACATCCCAGAAGTCGCGGAGGGCGGCAGCGTCGCGTCCCAGCAGCCAGGTCAGCAGGGCATGGAAAGCCCGGTGGGACCCTTCCCGCTCCGTCCGGCTCAGCGTCTCCTGCCGGTGCCACCGGTGGGTCCCATGTCGGCACCTGGTCCCGGCGCCCCCCAGGGCACAGCCGTCTTCCTATCCCACCCCCCCCTGCCCCACGGCCTCACCTCAAAGACGTGCTCGGGGACGACGTCGTGGTCGGCCAGGCCGTGCAGCAGCGGGAAGACGTCGTCCACCGCCATGGCGATCTCGGTGCGGTGCAGCTTCAGCAGGTGACGCAGGTCCCCCTCGCCCCCCGGCCCTGCCATGCTGTGGGGGGACGTGCAGCCCGACCCCTGACACTCCCCCCCTTTAATACGCCGCGGCCACCGAAACCCCGTCGGGCCCCACTCATTTCTGTACGAGGGTAACCTGAGACCATCCCTCTGGCCGCCGGTTGTCCCCGTTGCCATGGCTGGGCTTGTCCCCATGGCACCACCGCAACCCCCCAGCGGGTCAGGCTGCTCCCCGGTGGCTCAGGGCACCAACAGCCGAAGGACACCCAAACCCCGCGGTGACCACCCCCAGGTGCTGGGGGAGGGGGGGGGCCCCCACCTCTCTTGTCACCCAAAATTTCTGGACTTTCCAGAGCACCCACTTCTCTCATCCAGAAACTCAGCCGCAGGAACGCCCCGACAGCAGGGGGGGAGGGAAATGGGAATGTGTGCCCCCCCTGGCGAGCTGCAAACCACCTTCCGTGGGCTGGCAGGGAAGCACTGACACCAAAACAACCTTAAAAAAGGCGCTTTTGGGGTACAATTAGGGCTGCTGAACGAGGAGATGGCACACTCGGAGCATCGCCCCGCCGCCCTCCAGCCTGCTGGTGGGATGGCAGTGCCATCGGCGAGGCCGGGGATTACCCTGCGGCGCTGTCATCACCCAGAAATTAGGCAATAAAGTGATTTCACTGGACATAACGCTGATTGTAAAAAAAAACACCAAACAAAAACAAACAACAAACTTGGAGCCGGGGGAAGGCAACTCCCTGGGAGCATCGTAGAAAACTCTGGAGGGTCTGGCTGCTCCCTGCTGGGTGGCCCGGAAAGAGAAAGCTTCAAATCTCCTATCACCATTCCCAAACGTTTGGGATTTTCCCAGGATTAATTTCCAGCCTCTCTCCCTCTGGGGGACGTATCCCTGCTGCCCAGGAGGCTCAGCCACGGGTGCGTGGCTGTCCCTGCAGCACGCACTGGTGTCCCCCTGTATAGAACACCCCAGCCCAAGGGGGACTGGAAAGGGGTGGGAGTAAAGCTGTACGGGTAGGAACGCTCACCAGTAAGTCCTAAAAGACTGGAGCAGTATCCTCTGGCTCCAAGACTGTGCCAGGAGGAAGCAGCTGCTGTCCAGAAACTCGGGAAGAATAACAAGACAACACCCTCCACGAGAGCAGGAAATACCCTCATACGCGCCTGGTTCCTAACTCAGTGGTGACCCACAGAAACGCTTGCCCTGGAGCCCCTTTGGGCACTGGGGGGGGGTGACTTTTCCCGTGGAGGCACCGGGATGGGGGTCAGACAGGCGCTGCACCAGGACCCCCTGCCCCACACCAAGATTTCAGCGCTCAGCTCTGCCGTGGTGGGGATGTACCCCCTTTCCTCCAGGGGACAAAACCCTGAAAGAGGAGGTTCGCTTCCCCTCCTGGAGCTCCCCTGCAGCCCAGCCACAGGCACTGAGCACGGCCACACTCATGACACAGCCTCAGATCTGCTCCACCCTTCCCAGGAAAACCATTTTCCCCCGGGGGTCCCACCTGCAGCGTCAGAGTTTGTCACCGTCACCCTGCGTTAAGCTGTCTGGCCCCTCGCTCTGCCCCCCCTCCAGGGTGATGGGAGCTCCTTCACAGTCACGAGCCCCGCAGCGCCGGGCTTGGACTTGTTTTAAATTCCAACTTTGTGACTGTTTCTGTGCTCTGAATCACCAGCAGATTGTTTTTCACATCCAGCCCCCACGCAGTAGTGCAGCAATTTGCATTTTGGGTTGTTTTTTCGTGTTCCTTCCCCTTTCTACGCCCCGCAGACGGCAGGGCAGCGGCTGCATCCTAGGACATCAGGCACACAACCTCGCTTAGAGCAGACCTCGGCTGGCAGAGGGGTGTAAAACCCTCCCTGGGCTGGCATGAGCCCTGCAGAGCCTGGCCATGCTTGGGTTTGAGGACACCCTCTCTTTCCTATTTCTCGCAGACACCAGAGCAAAAGGCTGAAGGCAGGTGAGCTCCACCTGAGCTCAAACCCGAGCGTAAAGGCTGAAGAGGTTTCTCCACAAACACCCAGCTAAATCAACAACTTGACGTCCATCAAAAGCGTTTGTAGACCCCGGGACGCACCTTAATTCCATCCTCCCATGAAACACTCCTGGAGCAAACGCACCCTTCCCAGCATTTCTTCCTTTCCCTTCCACGCTGAGGTCCCGTGGTGCGAACCATTGGCCCTGTGTGTGTCTCTGGGGCACCGCTTGCCCCACTCTCATCTCATCCAAGTCCCCGAATCCCAGCTGGGAAAGGACACGCAGAAGTGGGGGACCCACCTGCAGGTTCACCCCGGGAAGGCAGGGTGCCCCCCCAGCCCTGTCTCCCATGTCCACCTCACCACACTGACAGCCCAAGCGAAACGCTGCCACCACGCGCAGGGTTTCCATCCCTCTCCCCTTACCTTCGGTGGCTCCAGCATTTTTGGGATAAGAAGATGGCTCCAGGTGGGGCCCTGATCCTAGATCTCAGCTTCCCTACCGCTGCCCCACGCAGTCTGGGTGAGAGCGGGTCCACCTGCAATGAGCCCAGGAGGCAGAGCTGGAGTAGAGAAGATTTATTTTAGCTTCAGTTTCCTCTTTCCTCCCCCTTTAGAAAGAAGAAACAAAAGCCCAGAAGTATGTTATATTAATTTATTTGGGACACACCAAAAAAGGAAAGTCAACAACTGTTAACGTACAAAAGTACAGAATCCTGGGACAAGATTTACTGTCCTGATTAAAAAGGCACCATGGTCCCAAAAAAAAAATAAAAGAGTAATCAGAATACATCATTTAGAAATTTTCCCCCTGTTGCAGCAGAAACAGAGCCAGGCGTTGGCTCCATCCACAGTCAAACCCAGTTAAAAAAAAAAAAAAACAACAACAACCAAGTAATGATTTAAATGCGATAAACACTGCTCAGCCTGTACAAGATGTCATGAAAAGAATCACAGCCTAGAAAGGTGGTCGGACTTTTTTTTTTCCTATCTTATTTTTGTATTTTTTTTAAAACAGCAAAGGTGACAAACCACCAAGTGTATGACTGAGGAAGACAGCAGACTCCTGACGTCTTCAGCTTGACTTTCTGTGAGAGGCGTCAGTTTTAAACTGAAACTAGAAGGCTGAGTGTGGGGCTTCTGAATGAAATGTAATTCCCTGTGGCATACAGGAAGTCAGATTCGACCGCCTTGAAATTCCCTGAATCCCTGAAAATCATAAAGCACTATACAGCCGTGTTCCATGTTCGAGTCTACCCTGGTGGATCTGCTTTACACACGAGCATTTATACTGTCAGCTATACTTGTAATACAAAGGGGGGGGGAAGGTGTTACAGCAGTTATTAATAAAAAAACCACAAACCAAAAATCTACTTCGGCGAGGTCTGAGCTTGGCTATATTCCCTGCTGAAACAGAGCTGCTGGTGTAAAACCCCAGTGAGAGGCTCAAGTCCAGCACCTCAAGGCTGGAAGGCAAATAGTTTAAACGTGACATAATTTGGATGGGGGGGTGGGGAGTGGGTGGGGGGAAGTCAGTGAAGCTCGTCGGAGAGAGGAGGAGAGAGAGGGCTGTGAACTCTCAAGCAGCGGAGGCTGGAGGGTGTTGCAGGAGGTGGGCGCGTGCTATTCAACCTGTAACGACACTACGAGTGACGCGGCACACACTGAGCTCACTACGTTATTTTGGAGCAACTTACCATGAAGAACTTCTCAGAGACACAGAATAAAGATCCCGGCAACTACTGAACGAGCAAGGTCACTGGGAAGCCGATGCATCGCTCGGAAGCGGACGGATCCGTCCGTAGGCGGAAGGGACGGAGCAGAGGGACACCGGAGCCTGCCCGAGCAGCAAGACCGGGGCCACCCCACCTTGAGCTCATTAGCTCTGCTGCATCCCAATCAGACCAGCAGCTCATTTGCGTTTCATTCCTCCTTTGGCATAGGACTTCAAAGCAGTCCAAGAACTGATTCGTCAAAAGTAAAGGAACTGTCAAAATTATTCGTACATGCATTTATTGTTAAAGGGAGCAAAAGCCAAAGAATGAAACAGCACGAGTTAATGTCAGTAAAACGATGTGCAGGGTGGAGAGGAAAGAAACGGGGGGAGAAAAGCCGAGATACTGGAGTGGGGAAACCAATGTTCACACTGAAAGGTAAATTTGAAAACCAGGCAAGTTTGCGCTCTTTCTACCAGAGAACTTCCGCGGACAAATAGAGACTTGGGGGGGGTTTAATTTTCAGTGCACTCTGGCAAGGTTTGGGAACCTCACCAGAGAGATCTCCAGCACTGGGTTTCACTGAAAGTTCAAGTCTCTCATCTTTAAAAACCAGTAAAGCAACGCTAACTAAAAAAAAACAGATACCCTGGTACTGTGGGTATCTAAAAAACACAGACACGTCACTGCTCAGGATGTACGTGGGCAAGAGGGTTACACTTACACTTTGCTCAAACAAATTCCGGGTGGAAAACTACCATTTCCACCCTGGCTGGTCTCCACAGACCTTATGGGGTGGAAAAGCAAGCCCAGACTCAGGTGCCTTTTGCTGCAAATACCACAGCTACCCACACCTGGGAAGGCTTTTTCTTCCCTATATCCTAAGAAGGCAGGATAATAGTCTATAAAATTCTTCCCAACTTAAAACTAAATAATGCAATTTGCATCTTTCCCCCCACCTTTCCCCCTCCCTCCCCCAAGAAGATAAAACATTATAACTTCATTTAGAATTCACACCTCGGATCCTAGATTTAGGGACTCTCTGTTAAAACTCATCCAATTATGGGAAGCTTTCATCCTGATCAAGGAAACGTCATTAAAATAGAATCTAGAATAAAACATTCAGAATCAACAATGCTTTTACAGCCAAAGCACTCAAATGTCTCCTGATCTCTCTCTCTCTCTCCCCTCCTCAAGTAAGAGAGCAATCCCTTCACAAAACCGCAGGCTGCCCCCCGGGACTGGGTAATAACAAGCTGAAAAACAGCTTCCTTCCTCGCAGAAGTGCCAGGTTCTGCTGAAAGGGGCCGAGCACCTTTCACTCCCACCACAACCAGCAGGAGTTAGGGCTTTTCAGCAGACAAATTTTCTGTTAGCAACAAGTCCAAGTTATTTCCCTGCAGTAAATCCGAGTCCTGGTTTTGTACTGTTAGGCCACCACTGGCTCAGAAATGGTGAGAGACTTCTAAAAACCCACAGACGCAGGCAGGACCTTGGAAGAAGAGGTTTATATACTACGTAACCTTAGATCATCTGCTACGCTCGAGCCTTCGCTTCATTAACGCGCTGACTGCCAATCCTTCCAAATTCACATGTTTTAGTCCTTGCCGCTGTTGTTGCCGTCCCGTCGCTCTTCCCCGGAGGCAGGACGTTCCTGAGCTCTGGCTTGGGGATCTACAACAATCACTTCCAATTGACGGTGGGATTTCAAACTTGCCTAACGTGTGCATTGCCACCTCGTACTCCAGCAGCTCTGCCTCGACGACCGCGGCACGCGCTAGCAGTTTTTGACCTTCTCCACAGTCTCGTAGAACCCAGGCCTAACTCTCCTGATGCTCATCCGTATGTGCTGGCACTCCAGGGGCATGGCAGCGCTCGCAGGAGATGTGGTGCACCGGCGCTTCCTTCTGCCCCGCAGCGAAAAGGCTGGAGCCCCACCGTTCTCCTCCTCCGTGGGGTAGGATTCATCCACGCTCGTGCCTTCGTCTGATTGCTCGTCACTTTTATATTTCGTTTCCTTTGTTTTGTTTCCTTCCTTCTCCTCCTTGGCGAGTTTTCTGAAGTGCTCCAGACATTGTATCTTTTGTCTTCTTTCCATCATCTTCAGTTCTTGCTTGTCTGTGAAATCTTCATAGTACATTTTTCTTTCGCCTCTCTGATCTTCAAGGAATTTCCACTCGATGCTAGTCATTTTTATTCCACTGTATTCCTCCAGTTTATTTCTCGTCTGCGTGTCTGTACAAAACACATCAAAGAGCTGCTCCGAACTCTCGTTGAATTTGTCTGCTCGCTCGGTAAAAGCCTGGTTCTGTCTCTGCTTTCTGGTCTGATACAATCTGGTAAACTCCTCGTACATTTTGAGGATAAGTTTCTTTATATTTTGCGTCGCGATGGTGTGCAAGTTGCAGATCAACCAGTGCTCTTGCAGGTGCTCAGCAAGCAACTGGGCCGCATCCTCTTTGGATCGCTGGGCCTGGCCAGCTCTTTTGGGCTGCAATAAATACAGCATGTTTTGAACCACATCCTTCTTGGTTGGCAGTATTCCCTGGGTGAAGCCTGAAGACTCTACATATTCAACAGTTCCCAGAGTCTTCCGTGCTCTCACCTCGGTATCCAGTGATTCCATCACTGCTCGTTTATCTTGTAGTTATGACATAATCTGAAAGAGGGAAGGGGGGAACAAACCAAAGAGCAGTATGTCAAATTAAGCATTTAGGGTGGGTTTTTTTCTGCAACAAAAATAAACACATGAGAAAACATGCTCAGACCAATAAGACGTGGGATTTTATGGTGTACTGCGTTGCCGTTGGACGGCTGCTGTTAGCCCAGCCCATTTAAACATCTGCATGTCGAGACTATCTCGCTCCTCTCTGCGGTTCTTAAAGCCTAATACGGTGTGTTTGTTTATGTTAATCAGGTTTTAATTGGGTTTTGGACTCCATATTGTAAATGAGAGTAAATCGAGACCGCCTAGGGGCACCAGACTTCAACACCGGCACGCGAGGACAGGCATGCCTCAACACCAGCTGCACCACAACGCCGCATGCTTCCTTGCTTCCTCCTCCATCGGTACGGGGCTGCCTAAAACGGGGCGAGCTCATCCCCCCCGTGGCACCACCGGCTTTGTCCCTCCTCCCCGGGAACAGGCCCGAAGCACCGGCTCGCCCTCCGGCCGCCCTTCCACCCCTCCCTGCCCCCCAACGCAGACCCCACCGGCAGCGCCGAGGCCCGGGCCGAGGATTACTCACGGGCCCTGCCCAGGCCCGGCCAGCCCCGCAGCATGACTGGCACTTTTCCCGGCCGCGCAGGCGGCGTGGGGAGCCGGGCCCAGCGGCACCGCGGCTTTTCCCCTGCCGCTCGGCCCCTCCGCCCCGCCGCCGCCCCAGCTAGGGGACTGGGAGGCTAAAGAAACCACGAGGCCCGGGCCCGCAGAGGACACAGGGCCCCAGGCAGGCCCGCGGGCCTCACGCCGCCTCGGCCTTCCCCTCGGCCGGCGGCTCCCGGAGACGGGGCCGCACCAGGGAACTGCGGGGACGCCACCGGGCGTGGGAAGCGGGAGAGGGGGTCGGGGCCACCTCCCCCGTCCCCGCGGCGCTGAGTCACGGCGCGGTACCGGGAGGGCCCCGGGCGCCACCCGCCCGTCCCGCCTGAGGCCTCCTGCGGGCCGCGGGCCCCGGGCGAGGGTCGGCGGCGCCTGGCGCGCCCTGCCCCCGGCCCGGCCCAGCCCCTCCCCTCCCCGGGGCTCACCGCCATCTTGGAGGGGGGTCTGCGGAGCCTGCGCAGGAAGGAGTGGGGGGAACAGGCCGAGGTTACCGCCGCCATCTTGGAGAGGGGCAGCGCCGCGGCAGCTCGCTCCCACCCTCCGCCCGGAAGGGCCGCCCCTTCCGCTCCCCCCCTTCACCTCGCGCCCTGCCCTTTCCGCCCGCCGGATTGGCCGAGGGGTGAGAAGGGAGCGGCGCGTGAGTGTGAGCGCGCGGCGGCGGGGCGGGGTGGGGCTGGGGGAGGAGGCGGATGCCGGGCGGAGTTTCGATTGGCTGCGCCGCGGGAGCCGCCTAGCCCAGAGGCCAATGGGAAAGCCCCGCGGGGCTCGGGGTTTCGTTGTGAGGGGAAGTTGTGGCAGGGAGTGTCGTTGTGAGGATGGCGAGAACTGATTGGCCGATGGGCGGGGCGGGCGGAGAGGAAAGAGGGAGCTGATTGGCGGGTGCGGTTACGGCGGTGCAGGGGAGAGGGGAGCCCATTGGTGAGTGCCGGGAAGGAGGGAGCTCATTGGCGGACGCGACGGCCGTGGGGCGGACAGGAGGGTGCTGATTGGTGGGTACCGCGGCGATAGGGTCGGCGGGTGCCTCGTCCCGCGGTGCCAGCGGCCGTGTCAGCAGCGATGGGCGCCGGGACAGAGTCGGCGGAGGGGTGAGGCTCTACCCTGCCCTTTCGACCCCCTTCCCCGTGACCCCGCTCACCCGCCGCCCGATCCCCACAGCAGGGTCTACCTGGACCACAACGCCACCACCCCGCTGGCCCCTGAGGTGGCCCAGGCCGCGCGGGACGCCATGCAGCAGGCCTGGGGCAACCCCAGCAGTTCCCACCCCGCAGGTAGGGGCCTGGAGGAGCCGCCGTGGTGGCTGCCCTGCCGTGGTGGCTGCCCCGCCGTGGTGGCTGCCCCGGGAGCTCATGGCGGAGCTGCCGGGTCTCGTCCCGCAGGCAGGAAGGCGAAGGAGCTCATCAGCAGCGCTCGGGAGAGCCTGGCGAAGATGGTGGGAGGCCGGCCAGAAGACATCATCTTTACCTCAGGGGGCACGGAGGTGGGACCGACCACCATCTCTCTGTTGGGCAGTAGTGATGTCCCTTCCCTTCCTCCTCCTCGTCCTCCTCCTCCTCCTCTTCCATGAGGAGGTTGGGGGACCAAGGGTGCTGTGTGCACCCTCCGAGCCTTCGTTTTCCCATCTGCCTTCCTCTCCCCAGGCCAACAACATGGTGATCCACACCGTCTGCAGGCACTTCTCCTGTGGGAGCCAGGCCAGGCTGGGTGGCAGCCAGGGGATGCCACACATCGTGACGTCGAACGTGGAGCACGACTCTATCCGCCTGCCTCTGGAGCAGCTGGCGAAGGAGAGTCTAGTGGGTGAGCAGCAGAGGCACAGGTCAAGAACATCTGGCCACAGATTGGGGTTTGCAAGGGCTTTTTTTTTTTTTTTTTTTAATGCTGGTGATTTTGTGGACGAGGACGGGCACCCACTTGCTCCATGATGTTCCCCTTTACCCCCTCCAAAGGCACTGACTCCCCACATGGTGTCCCCATTCCCTCCACTGCACTTCTGAGGAGAAGGATCTGGGGCTCCTGGTGGACAGTAAACTATCCATGAGCCAGCAATGTGCCTTTGTCGCCAAGAGGGCCAACAGGATCCTGGGCTGTGTAGGGAAAAGTGTGGCCAGTAGGTGAAGGGAGGCCATTCTCCCCCTCTGCTCTGCACTGGGGAGGCCACATACTGCATCCAGTTCTGGGCTCCCCAGTTCAAGAGAGACGGAACTGCTGGAGAGAGTCCAGCGAAGGGCAACAGAGATGATGGAGGGATTGGAGCATCTCCCTGATGAGGAAAGGC
>JAOQGH010000162.1:0-12565 GCA_025769975.1 Gallinago jamesoni
ACACAGAAAACCAGTTGGGAAATTCTCTAAAATGCCTGTCACATTTCACTGCCTGACACTTGCAGGGGATCAAAGTGTCAAGAGATTTCACTGTCCGTAGCTCAAATTAGATTGTAAAAAGGGAATGAACACTGCATTTAAACACACACAGACTATCTTCAGCATCAAACAGAAAGAGGTGAGGAGTGCATTAATCACATAGCATTTTTATTTTTTTTTTAAGGTTTACAGACACGGTTTGATGCATTTCAGCTCTAAACTGAAATCCCATTGTGAAACTACAGTATTATCTTTCTATGGATTCTTTCAAAAGCTCTTGATCTCAGTGAGACTTGTCATCCATAGTCACACATGGAGTCTGGAGAAGTCCCTTCTTTCCTCTTCCAGAGTCAGAGTTCCTTAGAAGGACTGTACTGAAAATACAAATCTCTATCTTGGAAATAATAAAGCTTTAAAGCAAAAAGAAAAATCAAACATAATATTTCTGCAGGCTATGCTAGGCAAAAAATGTAGCGTTTGTTCACCACTTCATCCCTTATTATTCAATGCTTAAATAATGGGGCCCTTGAATGCAGCTCAATGGCAAATCTCTCCCTTGCTGTGCGGGTGGCACAGTCAAGGTGTCCAACAGAAGGGCTGCTGGGCTGCCTGGTCTCTAGAGAAATGTTTTGCTACCCTCTGCTCCCAGGTTCAGTAAATTAGCCTATCTCAGTGATATTAGATATGGCTTTATCACGACCACAGGCTTTAAATTCTAGATAAATCAGTGTTGAGGACAGCAATTTTCTGTGTGAAGTGGAACCCACCACTCTACAACCCATATAATTTTATCTGTAGAAATCTTTGCATGGAAAAAAGGTCTAAGCAAAAGAGACCTTGCTACCCAGGATTTATCTCCCCATATCCAGGACAGCACACTTCCTGCATACACTGTTTGGCTACTCAACGAGGTTTTACAGCTCCTGCACTTTCTAAAGAACATTGATGATGATGTCCTGGATTACCACATTTACATTTACAAATAGCTGATGTGACAAAACTCAGTAGGCAGAGAAATGAGTAAATAAGATTATCACTCATAGTAATTTAAGTTCTTCAACATTCTTAGCTACACAGAGGTGTTCTTTTGTTGCAGCTCATAATAGCCATTTCCACCTCTCTCTAAAGACTGAGTCATTCTTGCCCCTGAATTACTGTCTAGTTCTAGTCTTTTTTGAGACTTCCAGTCTGGAGAGTATCATGAACTCACATTCCAGCACTGAGGAGTCAACCTTGCATCCTGTAGACAACACTCATTCTGCTGGCACATCTGCACTCTACCTGTAATGACAAAACAAATTGTTTCTCTGTCTTGCTGTACCTCCTGCATATCAATATCAAGCCTTGTCTTGCTGGGAATTATAAACAAAACAACAGGAGAGAAGATGAAAAGGTTCAGAAAAATACGCATGTACACTTTCTATTTTTCCCTAAGAAATTTCAACACAGCCTTTCAATGTACTCCAGTAATAAAATTCCATATACCAAATATGAACCATTTACAGATTCTTGTTATACACTTTAGAGAATGACCATCTACTCTTTCTCCAAGCTGGAATGAAATGAAAAGAGGTCATGACCAAGAACCATTTAAGCGAATTCAGTCTCAAAATGTTAACTTTTGCATGTCGTCTTTCATAAACTCTCCTTGACAACAACCTTGAAAATCCAGAGATTAAATTACGGACAAGACATGCTATTTATTCTCTTCCATGACTGAAACACTTCACAGCAGAAAAGCACATGATTACAAAATACCTGCCAGATGGGTAATGTATTTACAGTACACTAGAGAATGGTGCTGAAACAGACTGTTGAAAAAGTATGTTAATGCTATTCCAGAAATACCATTGCAACTGAGACTGGCACAAAGCAGACATTGCTTTGGTCTACTACACATGAGGAAGCAATGAGCACACCATCAGAAGCCAGAAAATCTCACCAGAACAAAAACCTGTAATTATTCAAAACAGAGTGGTTTGTTTCAGCCTTCAACACAACCAAAAGAACAAGAATTGTATTTTGAGATAATTGTATACAATCCACTCTCTCGATACTGTTGAGATTATGTTGTCTTGATTCCCTCAATGTTTTTATTGTGAGTTAGTAATTCCTAATGCTCAGAAAAACGAAATGCAAACATAGAGATGATGTAATTTCTAAATAGTTAATTATTTTAGTTCTACTATCAATCATGTAAGTAGTTTTGAGATCACCATCATAACGCCAGATACCAATCAGGCATCAGGTCTCCATTGCACTGGGAAGTGTACTTATCCAAGTTTGTCTTCAACAGACACATTCTCACCTGTTAAGATATTTAAACTACAGATGCTTAAGCTTCTGGTGTCACCTCCTCATGTTGAAAACTCCAACTCTACCCTGTGGCCAGAGTCCTGCAGAAACTGCTCCTCATGCTGGGAACTGGACTGTCAGTTTCAGAGGGATGGAAGCCAAGGTGGGGCAGAGCACTTCTGAAAACCCATTGCCTAAATACTCACATAAAGATGGTTCACTGTGGTTAAGAGAAAAATTATCATTCCCCAGAACCTCTTTCCTGGGTGTTTTCAGCTGCCCATTAATCTATGGTGTGAATTACTCTGTATTTCCTCTTCTGAGTGCTCCTCTGCAGAGTAAAGCCTAGGTGACATTTTTCTTGCTTCCTCTCCTTTTCTCAGTGGTTCCCAAAAGGCTGCTTTAGGAACAGATGATCTATCAGCAGAGGCTTTAACTCCAGCACTCAGTTTTATCAATCATTCTGAGTTCTTACAGCATACATACATACAACATACATACATACAACATGACATACAACATAACAAGAACACTGGCCAGAAAATTCTGGCTGTTATATCCTTCTTCTTGTCTCAGTCTCTGAAGAGTCATCTCTTCTAAAGGCCAGTGACCATTTCTCCCATGTATTTATAAGGTTGGTTGCTGATAAACATCGGTCAGTTTGTGTATCAACACTTCTGTCCCATAGTCCTCCGACCTGGGAAGATCTCCCCAAAGTATACCCCTGCCCAACGTGAAAATACGAAGTGGGAGGGTAAACTGATACAGACTTCAAGGAAATAGGACAAATATTGACACATCTGCTGATTGCTTCTACTTCCAGACTCACTCTGGGTGCCTTTACAAGCTATCGTCTCACACCACAGATCAGTAAAAGTTTCCCACTAGAATAGTGTCTTTTCAGCATACTTTATCTTGTGCAAAGATTCAACCCTTATCTTTCAGAAAACAGCATTACACGTGGTGGGCAAACTGGTCTGTAAGAATCGGGAGATCAAATTCCAATACATGAAGAGAGAAGAAAAATTTGAAGTTTAAAGTTGCCGTTAAAACATGAGGTAATAAAAGCCGGAGAAGCCAAACCTTCTCCCTGTTGAGCACCAGGTCATCTGGAGCACCAGACCTCCATCACCAAGGTCTTTGCTGGGAACCAAAAACATGCTTAAATCTACTCACAGGTAAAGATCCTGTGTGAGCACAGAAATGCAGAGTGAAAAACAAATATGTTGTTGTGCAGTTACACTGATTACCTTGCACTTAATCATAATTAAGCAGAGGAACCATTTGCCCTAGAAAATGAGTAAAACCAGCACACAAGTGCTGCCAGTTTGAACCAGATAATTTTAACAGACTTCTGGGTTGCCCAGTCATGCAAAGTCACTTGTATCCAGGCAACCACATTGGTAATAGCAAACAAGTCTGAAACTGATGGAATTACAGATTTAGAAACACTGGATTATGGTGAAAATGTAGCAGAACTGGGAACAGTGAGGGAAAAGTAATTGGGAGAGGAGTTGTTCATTTGAGAGAAGTTTGGGTGGAGACAGGGAGGTACATGAGTGGAGAAGAGGTGCATGGAAGGAGAGAACAAATGGAAAGAAAAGTTTTAATACCAGGTACATGAAAGAAGAGGAGCAACTGCAGAGTTACAAAGTCAGATTTTGTCCCCCTTAAAACTGCTTGTGCAACAAATGGGAGTGACACCCAATTGCATCTCATCTGTCTGTGTTCCCCTCAGCAGTTAGTAAACCAGAGATTAACCTAAACTGGAGAAAAACTCAGCCATCTAAAGCACAGCAGCTGTTGCTGGCTTAATCATTTTTCACTTCGTGAGGAATTTCTTCTGAAGTTTGATCTCAAATCAACAGTTTTTACTCTGTTCCACTATTCAGCGCAAGACAATGAACAAAATCTTTTTTCATAATATGCCTTCTCTGGGAGTAGATGATGGAGCAAGATTGGAGCGTTCTGGTCTCTGAGACACAGAATATGTGCCATGCCAGTGCAAGTGAATGTCACAAGTTTCTATCTAAATCACCCCCACAAGAAATCATCTTCACACAAATTAACAAGCTCAAAGAGAGTCCAAATAGTGGGTTCCAATTAGGAAGGAACTTTCTCGCTTTCAAAGAGCTCAACTTTCCTCTCCTTGAGAGCATTCTGTATGGAGAAAGAACTGAGGATGTCACAGTGTGACATCAAGTGACAAGACCGGTGAGTCTGACCAAGCCTGTTTTAGGAGAAGTGCTGGAGACTGTTTCACAAAAAGCACAGCTAAACCAAGCTTAAGGAATTTCAGAGACATTACAATGTTTATTTTATGAGTTTGTGTCTACCCATGTTCACCTTCTGAAGTGGGATCAACATCCAATGACAGGGACGACAAAAATTCTTCTCGTTACGTCCAGAGTTTTTCAACTATTCCTAAGGAAGAGAAGACAGAATCAATGCCAGCTATAGAAAATCTGCCTATATTTTGTTAATTAGCAGCCTCTGAAAGAAATTCCCCTGAAGAATGGGGTGTAAGACCTACTTTGTGTCAGTACTCTCTTTCATATCAGGAACTCACTCAGAGGTTTTTCTGTAAGAACAAAAATGATAAGACAAAGATTTCTCTTGATTATAGAATTAAGAGTTTGTTCCTTGCCAGCCTAAGCTCAGAGCGATCAACAAGCTAGTTTGCTCACCAAAGTCCAAAGTCTTTTTTGCCTTGAAAGCAAGTCCACTTACAGACAGGTCCTGGAAGAAATGCTTTGAAATCTGGCCTGACTGAAATGAAGCTGTAAAGCTCTCATTGATTTCAAAGGTGGGAAAGCTTTCAGGAAGTGGTTTTGATGGGAAGATTTTTGTTAAGTGTTTTTCAGGGCTGTATTTTCAGGAGAGCTTTACTACTGTATGAGCGGACGAATCCCTCAGTAATGAGAGTCCGACATACTCTGTGAGCACATTTCAAAACCTAGTCCCAGATAAAATTTGGCTTGTGTAAGTAAACTTTGGATCAAGAACCAAAGAACTGTATAGAGAAAATAGGGTTCCAGTATAGTCCTTGGTTTTCAAAACTGTTGGCACTAATTAGAAATACTTTGTTTAAGTCTTGTTTAAAGTCTCAATAAAAATCCAGTAGTTGCTAGGTGACTGTGACATTGCTCCACAAAGACTCTTCCGTGAATGGGAAGTCAAGGGCAGTCTATGATACTTGATTCAATTACTCTGTTCCAGTCAGCACAAAAGTCATTCATCAATGATCTTGAAAGTGAAGAAGCCAAAGCCAGTCAGAGAAGGTGAAATTGAAGATTTAGACCCTAAACACTACATTCCTGACCTTGAGACACTTGTGCTGCTACAGGAAGAGCGTTATCAAGTCAAGCACAAGAAAGTTCAAGATCTCATACTCACACTGAAGTTTTGAAATCCTAGCCAAATTCAACTTGCAGTAACTATGGGCAGTACTGCTAGTCAGAAGCAGTTCTGTAGAGGCTTGGTTACATGCTTAGAGGTGTAAGGAGAGCTTTTGTGATAAGTTAAACCCCTTTCAAATCAGAGTTTTGAAGTCTTAGAGAGGAGATAAGATATTGCAGCAATTAGGTTGCCTTGTCCCTTTCAATGGGAGAAGGGAAAATGTCAGAAAGTCATTGAGGATTTTCAAGGATGGAGACTCCACAACCTCTCTGGGCAACCTGTTCTATTGTTCAGTTCCCTTCAGTAAAAAATTATTTTCATTAGGTTCAGAGGGAACCTGTTGTGTTTCAGTTTGTGCCTCTTGCCTCTTGTCCTGTGACTGAGCACCAGTGAAAGGCACTAGGCTCCATCTTCTTTGCAGCTTCCCTTCAGGTAGTTATATACATTGAAAAGATCCCCTTTATCTCTTGCTTTCTGTTCTCCAGGCTAAGCAGCTCCCACTCTCTCAGCCTTTCCTCATAGAAGAGATGTTCCAGTCCTTCAATCATCCTTGTGGCCCTTTGCTGGACTGCCTCCAGTATGTCCATGTCTCTCATGTACAGGGGAGTGCAGGACTGGACAGTATTTGTACCCTTTATCTCTCTAGAAAATTGAGATGACAAAATTTAACCACCTGATTTATCTTTTGTTTAGTAGAGTCTGGGAATTTGACCTCCAGTCAGCTTTGCCTTGCTCTCTTTCTGCTTACATTCAAATATGTTGCAGTTTTTCTCCTTTGACTTCTTTGGAAGCTCAGGAACAGTCACATGCATCTTATTTATCTTGATTTACTTCTTAATTCCATGCAGAAATACCAGAAATATTGGGTAATTGACTAGGATTGTTAATGGTGTTGACAGAGAGTTCATTCAAATATAAAATGGTTACCAGAATTTTATTATTATTTTTACTACTAGACGTTGCTTAAAATTGCAATGACAAGACAATTTATCTCACAGAGAATGTTGCACACTACTCACAGTCTGCGTGGTTGGACAGAATCCACTTGCAATAACGCTTTACTCGACTGTATCAATACCCAGAGACAATGTGCCCAATCCCCACAGCAGCAATGCAGGAAGGAAGGAACATATCTGCTAAATTAAAGTAAATTAACCTTTTAATCTTCAATACACTTGCTGGTAGTTTTGTTATATATATACACTGTAATTACTGCACAGCAAAGAGCTGTTCACTCAGGTGGAATAATGGACAAGGAGGAGTTTTTTAATGTTTCTTCCCTCCTCCTTTCTCAAAGCTTTCCTGCACATTTCTTGCCCTCCTTCTCTCAAAGTCTTTCATGCACAGGTGTGTGTTTTCAGGTCCCGCAAAATTTTATTTTATTGTTTATGGTTTTGATGCAGGTTGTCCATTTTAGTAGCTCCTGGCAAGCATAGGATTTAACATGTGCATGAACATACACAGGATATCACTACACACAACATGGCAACAAATGCTTAGCTCGCAGTCAGCTCAGAGTTAAAGAAACTTATGCATAAAATAGCACACATGTATTTGGAAGTTTTTTATTTTATTTTGAAACTGGTGGGAGCTATGTTTCAAGGTGCGGCTTTTGAGCTCAATCTCTCTGGAGTCAGATTCTAAACCCCCCCACCCCAGGATACCTGATCTTAATTTTCAGGAATCCATCCACTGTGTGGATCTACCCTGTAGGATCTACCACTGCCTTGGAGCAGTGTTTCAGAGGTAGAGCACCCCTGTCTCCCTGTTTCCAGACTGTCAACCTGTGAACACCTGAGTTTCCCAGAGTGGCAGTCAGGCTCAGATTTCCTAGTTCCTTGCTGCAAAGACAGGGCTTTGGAATCCTCATGAGCTTCATTTCTTGTTGAAACTGTCTTTTGGTTTCAAAAGGCCATGTCATGGAAAAAAAGTCAGTAGCCATTTGTGCTTTTAGTATCATGGTTTGAACAGCATGTGTCATCTTAGAGTTTTGTGCACTCAATTTCAGGTTTTTCCCTCAAGTGAAGTTTAATTCTAGGATGCTTTCTCTAGCTATTGAGGTTTCACACACAATAATTTTTAAATGAACTCTGCTGGCATTTTTGAATTAAAAAAAACCCCACATCCTAACTGACTGAGGAGATGCTTCACCTGTAAACCATTGGATCAAGGAAAAAACATAAGATAGTAGCACTCTATGCTTGCTCTGATCTTCAGGTTTTCTCTGTGTATTTGTTGCTGTCTCTTGGAGATAGGATAATGGTTTAAATGTGTGGTGTAACACAGTAAAACTGTTCTCATTTGCTTGCATTCTGCCCTGAATTTGTGGGAATAACAGTCACAGCTGAATCTTCTGTTGCAGATGGCCATTCCTCTTGACTCTGCTTTGGATTCACCATGTAGGGACACATAGTTCTGTAAGAGTAAAACCCTAGAGGTGACTAAGAGCTTTCATTGAAACTTTACCAGAACAAAATCAACAAGATTATGGATTCTTAGATAGTGAAATGCCTTCTGTTTTTTTTTGGCATCAGAAACAAAAGACCTACAAGAGCTAGAAGAGAACTCTGCCTTTTGTAAGGAAGAGCTCCTCAGGATAAGAAAAGCTATGAGAAAGAAAACTTAAAAGCAAAAATCTCTGTATTGTACAGATTTAAGAAATGACGGAGAAATAGGTACAGTGAGAGGCTGTAGAAAATATTGACTAAAGTTCAATTTCATTTGAGAGCTCAGTGAGATCCAATGACAGGATCTCATAATCTGTGACAGGCTGTGGGCAGCTTCCAAAATAATTAGTTAAATGGCTCACATCCTTGAAACAGTTAAACAGAACCAAGCAGCCCCTTTTCCCAAGAAGAACTTTCGGTAGAAATTAGCAAAATAATTAATTCAGCTGTGTTGTGCTATATCAAGCAGACCTTCAAATATGCTCCAGAGCACACAGACTTTTAGACAGACACAATTCATCTATGTATGTGAAGAAAGATTTGATGAAGGTTGGCAGAAATGAGAAACAACAGTGTCAGCATCTTTGTGATGACAATTCTTCAGGTACATTTCCAATAAAAAAACTCTTATCATTAGAAAGTGCAGCTGAACAGTAGACTGGGGGTGTCCAATTCCAAATTACATGGCTTCTGTCAAAGCAGGTAACTAACAGAACTCCCTCCAGCTTTAGTCTATGTTCTTTATCACGCTGTGATTTTTTTTGTAGCCTATATTTCCCATTAACTCCTAGACCAACTGCACCAAGAGCAACCTTGCAGCCTTCTTTTCTGTGCACATGCACTTTTTCATTCTGTGTCCGTTTTGCTCCATTCTTCTTGGCTTTTGGCTCAAATTTCTCTGACTTTCCTAGGGGGGTTGCCAACATCCATAGACAACTCTTTCTTATGGCCTTCTCCTTAAAATTTTGAAGGAACCACCAACTCCTGGTCACCATAGAAATTTCCATCTTAGTCTTCTGTCTTCAGCCATCTGGCCTCAGGATCTCTGCAATATCCCCATCAAGCTCTGCAAAGAAGTGAGTAACAGGGTGTTACCCCAAAGTGCTCTGTCACTCACTGGTCTTGGCTTACTGTGACTGACCAATAAACCTCTAAAAAGGAAGAAGGCCCAATGGAGACGGGCAAGAGCAATGTGCCTGTGAAGCTCAGGGAATAATGCATGGTGTGACTAAACCAAACTGTTGCAAAGAAAGCTAACTTTATCTCAACACAAAGGTTTTAAATAAGAAGCTACCAAAAGCTAAGCGGATCCATGGGTGGTGTAAACATTTCTCCCTGAGTTCATTGAAAGAACTCTCATTGAGTTGGCTTAGACCAACTTGGATTATGAAAACTGAACAATGAACAAAGGAACTTTGAAAAGAGAATGGCCTTGACCTTGTTTCTATCCTTATTCCTTCCAAATGATTGGGGATGTCCAGCATTCTGATGGTGAGCAAATTACAGAGATGAATAATGGGAATGACTGTGGCATCGTGATTGAACTGTGTACTGAAATTGATGTATTTTGTGAAGTGTAATTTAAATTTCCATTGTGTTTTCTGTATATTTTTTATCAGTCTTCTAAATCAGAAATCCCATGTAACACCAAATATCCTTAGATAAGTAAACTTGATCTTAAATATTACACCTTTCATGCAAGCAATATGTAAAAGAATCTGGTGAGAGAGTATTGGATTCTGACACTTACCTGCATAGAACCATATCTGACAGAAAATATTTCGGCAGTGTACTCTTTTTAAGCCTTTTTAGTAGAAGAATACAGTAACTTGGTGTTTCTGAGGCTCATGAGTCTTCTTTCTTACTTTCTGGAGAAGGGGTACACTTGTGTTTGTCACCATCAGAAGCACTAGAAAAAAAACACAAAACTGTATTTAGTTGGAAATTAAGTAAAGGTAAGTGGGAGATAACACAGAAAGTTCTTACAAAGCATTGATTGCTTTGTACTCCTACAAACTAACTCTTTCTCTACTGGAAATTCCCCAGTCCATGCTTTCTATCTATATTTTCTGGTTGCTTCCAAGAATTGTCCCAGAAGGATGGCGTTGTCCATCTTTTTTTAGCTGCTCAGATTGTGTCTCTCTATTCTTCCTTGCTCAGTGACTTCCTTGCCCTACTGTAATATGCCCAAGAAAACTTTTTGAAGTTTTGAAACTGTTACAGATAATCTAATCTATAAATGGTACAACCATGAAAAAAAAAAAAAAAAACTAGACCCTAATACTTTGCAAATAATTTAGCCTAAATGGCCTCACTGGTTTCTGAAGGGTCACTTTGTGTTCTAATGGTTCACATTAATTCCTTGTGCTGAAAGATCAAACTTCTCCTAAACTCACTGAACAGAGCAATTCCAGAACCTCGCAAGATGAATCTAGGAATACTCATTTTACTATGTGATTAATTTCCTTGTCTGAGGAAATTGAAACCTTGTCTAACCTGTCTTTACAGGAAAATTACCCTGTTTAAAAAAAAATTGCTGTAATTGAACTGAAAGCCTGCCACGTAAAATTTATTCCAAAGTACAGGTTTAATAAACTCATAAAGAAAACATCAATATTTTCTGCTAGTCTTTATACTACAAGATACTTTCTTGTAGGAGTAGGAGAAATTCCTGTGTTTTTTTTTTTCAGTCCCACAATTGCAAAGAATAATATAAAGCAAATTATAAGATATTTTCAACTAATGCAAAAAAAGATAAGCAAAATAGCCAAAATAGTTACATTTGAGTTGCATTTCCAAAGCAGATGGTTTACTTTAATGCTTAAGGCAAGAGAAGGGGAAAGGATCTTGTTTGTTGAAGAAAAAGCCATAATGGAAATCTGTAAAGTCATTCTGTTCCTCCCCCAAATGCATATTCTCATAATCAAAACATATTGAAGACAAAATTTCAAGTCCTCTTATTTCAATCAGCTGTCTCAAACTATAAATTTATTAGTCGTTATTGGTCTGGCCTAACAAGTATCTGAAAGAATAAGCAGAGATACTGCACATTCATAATTAAACATCCTTGAGTAAGGCCAATTTTCCAGACAATTCAGAAAACCACTTGTTTTTTCTTTTTCTCTCTCTAAAAAAAAACCACATGAACTCATGCCTTCAGTTAGTCATTTAAAGGCAAACAGGTTCTGAGGGGCCACTTGGCTTCTTCTTAAGTCCAAGATATTGTATTCTGGGCACTTTCAAAAAGCTGTCCTTGATTTTCAGATTTATCATAGAAAGTATCACCAAAGGAAAAAATGAGGTAAATTGAACTCAGACAACCTATCAGCCTCCATTAAACGATGAACATACACTCCACTTTTCATTAATACAAATACAGAAACACTGACAACATTGGTTTGTGTAAAAATGACATGGAAAACCAGCACTACCAACCACCTCTTCTAGATGAGAGCAGTTAATGTTGGCAGTGCAGTGCCAGAAATCTTGTGCTGTTCTGTATTTAACACTCCAGCCATCATATTGATTTATTGTATTCAGTTAAAAAAGAGAAAAAATGCAAAATAAATATAATATTTACCCCCAAATGAGCTACTGTGAGTATAAATTTACTTACATGTTTGTCATCCAGTTATTTATAACAAACGGGAATGTAGCATGAATTCCACAGAGAAGACTTCTTTTCACACTAATAACACTGTTAATTTATTATCATTTAAAATGAGTTATAAATATTTAAAATATCTGTGGCTCTGCACTCTGATGATATATATCAAAAATTCTTGGATAAATCCAATTGTAATTCAAAAATGGTAATCCTGTCCTCAGGAAGAAAGATACTTCCTGAGTAGTTGAGCTACTTGAAGAGCTAGTTGAAAATGAAATTTAAAGGAAAAGCTCTGAAAGTTTCTGTACATTCATGTGTATGAAAAATTTGCACATTCCGTTACATACGTCTGTGAGGGAAAATGGCCATTTAAAGCATCATTAACTGATGTTTACAGTAACTGGTGAGAACACTCATTTGAATCCCTAATGGACTACAAACCCTGCTTTTAAAAAGAAGTCATGTAGAAGATCCCATCACAAGTTCAAAGCACCATCCCCACGACACTAACCTCTCCCCAAAAGAAGTCTCCAAAAATGGATGGGTCTCCTGAATGTAGTTGGAGCCTGCACTAGGAAACAATTGTCTTTGCCAAGAACATGCATTGCCAAAGCTCCACCAGTTGTCACACCAGCCATGAAACATCCCCTTAGCTCCTTACTCTCTCTGTCCCATACAGAGCGTGGTTGAGGTGTTCCATCTTTCCCACGTCCAGTGGCATCAGCAAGGGGAATCACTGCTAGCTCTCCTGCCTCCCCTCAACAATAAGTTTAGCCTT
>JAOQGH010000163.1:0-12510 GCA_025769975.1 Gallinago jamesoni
GGGGGTTGCAGGGGCTGTGCCAGGCTGGGGTCCTGGGGGGGAAGGAGGGGCTGTGCCAGGTTGAGGTGCTGGGGGGAAGGTCTCAAGGTGATGGGCCTGGGCTGGGCTGGGGTCCCCCCTTGGGGTTCTGGTTTCTGCCAAACTGGAGGGGGGGGGAGGTGGGGAATTTATGCCAGGGGTCTGTGCCAGCTAGGGGGGCATTCCAGCCTGGGGGGCCACATGCCAGCCTGACCCACTGCTTTTCACAGCTGAGGGGCTCCAGACAAGCAATGTCCCTAGCGCACAAAGGCGCTTTTGGCTGTGCCAGGATGGGGGAGGGGGGTGAGTGGACCAGGAGCTCTACCAGTGCCCAAATGGTGCCTGTGTGGGGCTCTGCTGGGGTGGGGGGCACCCAAGCCTGCCTCCAGCCCTGGGCTGGGGAGGGATTGGAGGTGGCCCTCACCCGCTGACCCCCAGGAAGAGCTGGGGGGTCTCCTGGGTGGTGCTGGCCGGGAACAGCCTCATCTTCTACAAGGAACCCAAGGGGCCGGCACCCACTGCCTGGGTGAGTGGGGAGCACAGGGGTGCTGGGACAGCGGGGGGGTACCGGACCATCAGGAGGTATGAGGGGGACGGGGGGGGACAGCAGGAGGAGAGAGCTGTGGAGGAATACGGGGTGCTGTGGAGACACAAGGGGGACAGGGTGACTCCTGGTGCCCCCCCAGTGCCCTGCTGGCAGCCGCCCTGAGAGCAGCGTGGATTTGCGGGGCGCTGCCCTGGATTGGGCCCGTGACCTCTCCAGCAAGAAGAACGTTCTCCACGTGAGTGGGGTGGGACCCTGGGGTGGGGATGCCTAAAGTTACAGAGACTTAGGGGTCTCTGTAACAGTCTGGGGATCACAGGGATTTACACACTGCCCCCCCCCGCCCAGCTCCGCACTGTGACGGGCAATGAGTTCCTGCTACAGTCGGACCAAGAAGCCACCATTCAGGAGTGGGCCCAAGCCATCCGGGGGGTCATCCGCCGGCTGGTGAGTGACTGAGGGGGCACAGGGGGTGCCCCATGGCTGCCCCCAGCCCCATGTCCCCAGCTGTCCTTGTTCACCCCCACCACATCACCCAGGACCTGGAGAACCCTATGGACATGCCTGTGGGGTGGCTGCACCAGGGGGACGTTGGGGACATGGTGGAGTTCAGCGGTGACGAGGCTGAAGCACCACGGGTCACTGAGGGGGCTGGGGCTCCAGGTAGGGCTGGGGCTTGGAGGGGGGGGAGCAGGACTGAGGGCTGCCATGACCATGGCTGTGACCACACCCCGGGCTTGCTATGCCCCCAGGTGCCCCCCCCACCCCCGATGCCTCGGAGAAGAAGCGGGTGAAGAGCAAGCTGAGGCGCTTCATCATCAAGCGGCCCCCACTCCAGAGCCTGCAGGAGAAGGGGCTCATTCGAGGTAGAGTGACACTCCCCCTCCCAAGTCCCACCACACCCTTGGGACCACCCAAAACTCCCACATCCTCCCTCTGCCCACAAAGTCGGGGAGGAAGGGAGGACCTGAGTGCTCCACTGAGCATTGGCTGCCTGTCCCTGCCCCCCCCACCTTGCCCATCCCCAAGTCCCCATGCCCCTGTTGGTTCCAGTGTTCTTCCCAAGTCCCAGCATCCCCTCCTGGTCCCTGTCCCTCTCCTGGTCCCACTGTCTGTCATCCCATCTCCTTCCCCCCAGAATCCTCTCCCTCAGTCCCTGTGCACCCATTGGTCCCAGCGTCTCCCTCCAGTCCAGCATCCGTTCCTGGTCCCAGTACTCTCTCCCAGTGCAGGTGTTCCTCTCTGCCCTCACCACCACCCCAGCATTCCCTCCCTGTACCCCTCCATGGTCCCATTTGCCCCTCTTGCCCCCAAGTCTCAATGTTCCCCATCCCAGTTTGCCCAGCACTGCCCTCTCCCAGACCAGGTTTTTGGGTGCCGCCTGGATGCCCTGTGCCAGCGGGAGAGCACCACTGTGCCCCGCTTTGTCCGGCTCTGCGTGGAGGCTGTCGAGGAGAGAGGTAGGGTCCTCCTAGCCGGCATGTCCCACCATCTGGCCCAAGCTTCACCCACCACGTCTCATCCCCCTCATTCTCCTCAGGCCTTGACGTTGATGGGATCTACCGGGTCAACGGGAACCTCTCTGTCATCCAGAAACTGCGCTTTGCTGTGGACCGGGGTGAGGAAACCAGGGGGGCACGGGACATGGGAGCTGGGGAGGAGACACGGTGTTGGAGCATGTGCCCAGGAACAGGGGAAGGTGGCTTCTTCCCCCGTGAAACCCTCCTTCATCCCCACAGAGCGAGCTGTGACCTCGGACGGGCGCTATCTTTTCCCTGAGCAGCTGTGCCAAGGTAAGCTGGGGTGGCCAGGCAGGGAGAGTGGCCCTGGTGGTGCTGGGACCTTGGGGGGCCTGAGCACAAGGTGACCTCTCCTGTTCCTCCTAGAGGAGCGGCTCAGCCTGGCAGACCCCGAGTGGAGCGATGTCCATGTGGTGACTGGTGCCCTCAAGCTCTTCTTTCGGGAGCTGCCCGAGCCCTTAGTGCCCTACAGGCTCTTTGACCCCTTCATTGAAGCTGTCAGTAAGTGCCCCCTTGCAGCAGTCCCCCTGGGCACCCCCAGCCTATGGGTGGGCACCATGTCTGACTGCTGTGGCTCCCCTCCAGAACTGCCGGACCCTCAGGAGCAGGTGGAGCGGGTGGCTGAGCTGGTGCAGAGTCTGCCCCCCCCTAACTATGCCACCCTCCGCTACCTTCTGGCTCACCTCTGCCGGTAAGAGGAGGGCTGCTTCCAGGCTGAGGGCGGCTGTGGGGTGGGCTTGGAGATGCCCCACAGGTGGGTGGGCCAGGGAAGGGGAGAGTAGAGGCAGGATGGGGTGCATGGGGTGTCTGCCAGAGTGATGGAGCCCTGGCAGACGGAGCCCCTAGGGTGATGGAGGGGGGACCGGGGCTGGATGGGGTGCATGGGACCACCCCCCAACCATGCACATCCCCAGGGTGATGGAACGGGTAGATGTCAACCGCATGACACGGCAGAACATCGGGATCGTGTTCGGGCCAACGCTGCTGCGACCAGAGCGGGAGCCAGGCAGCCTGGCAGTGGGCATGGCTCAGCAGAACCAGGTCGTGGAGCTGCTGCTGGCACACTTTGACCACATCTTCCCCACACCCTCCTGAGCCTACCTGTGCCCCCCCCTCAAATTCAGGCACACTGTTCTTGCTGCCAGTGCCCCTTCCTACCCCCAAATCATCTGCCCCATGTACCTTTGAGTAAACAAGCACCTTCCCCAGCACCACCAGCACCTGTTGCTCCGAGCAGGGTTGGGGGTGGGGGGGTCTGTGGCACCAAGAGCCACCCATGTCCCGATGCCTTCCCAGAGAACAATGCTCTTCCATCTGCCCTCTGCCATGCCCCATACACCTCCCTGGGGCCATTACAGCACTGCTTTATTTCCGCCATTCATTAAATACATATTTGTCACCATCAGACGCACCCCAGCAAAGTCCACAGCCAGTGCCAGGGCTGAGGGTCTCTCTAGGGGTGAGACACGCTGCTGCAGCCACCACCAACCCCTGTGGACCCTAAGGTGGCCAGACCACCAGAATCCCTGCCTGCAGGATGCAGTGGATATGGGAGCTGTCACAGCACCCTGTTGGTGTCACCATCCCCATGGGCCTCCCAGTGGCCCCCAGTTCCTCCCCATGTCCCCTAGTTCCCTGGTTCCCATCCCATCGTGCCTCCAGAACCTGGTGCCACCACCTTCTGCTTCTGCATCCTCCCAGCTCCCCAGTGCCTCCAAGACTCCTGCTCACCAGTTGCGCCAGCCACTCCCAGTTCCCAGGCAGCAGTGCCCACTGGATCTGTTCTTGGCCCAGAGCAGACAGGAGATGGGGGGCAGGCAGAAGATGAGGGGCAGGCAGGGCCCCAGAGCTCCAGGCAAAAAGGGGGGGACACAGGAGACTTGGGAGGCATAGGGCCTGAGGGGACACAGCTGGATCCTGGGGGACTCCTAGGGAGACACCAGGGTCTGATCCAGGGGCTCACTGGGGCCTGGGAGGGACCCCCTGGTGCCCAGGGGATGGCCTCTGGTGTGGCAGGGCAACCCTGGCTCCAAGCAGTGGCTGGTGCTTGTCTTATACAGCTTCAGCCTCAACCTCTCCAGTTGGGATCCCCAAATGTGCCCCCCAGCCAGGATCCCATCACAGGCTGGGTAGGGGTCCCAGAGGGTAGTGAGTGTCCCAGAGGGTGGCAGGGGTCCCCAGAGGGGTGCACAGGTGGAGGATCTAGAGTGGGAGAAGCTTTTCTGGCAGTTAGCACACTGGTGGGGTGATTGCCTGGGGGAGAGGGGTTCAGAGGCACCAGGTGGGGGGGTGGGGCATGGCCCAGGGGGATGGTGCCCCCAAAGGGCTTAGGAGATGGAGCTTTTTAGGGAGCATTGGGCCTCATGCTCTGAGGCTCTATAACAGGCACAGAGTAATGGAAGGGGGTGTGCGGGGGTGATGGTTGCGTGGAGTGGGGTGATGTGTGCGTGGTGCCAGGACTTTTCCCCACACCAGACACGGGGAAGCCTCACCCTGTCCTTGCACACTCTCCATTTGCAATGAGACAGCGGTTCAGGGCCCCCTCCAACCCCTCCAATCCCCCCACCCCAGCTCTCCTAGCCCCCTACTGCCCCAGCAGACCCAGCTGGGCAGAGGGGTACCAGGCACCCCGTCATAGACCTGGGGTGCTGAGACTATGGCTCTGCCCAGGGCAACGTGGGGTGCTGGGAGGACTGTCTGCTTGGCTCATTCTCAGTGACATCACCAGGAGCTGGAGCAGGACAGGGGGCCAGGCAGTGAGGGTGGAGATATGCAGATAGCCCAAACCCCCCAGCACCTAAATCCCTGGGCACACACACACACCCCACACCCCCACACCCCCGATACCTCCTCCCCCTGCTGCCCTCATCCCCATCCCAGGGAAGAGCACCCTGGGATCCCTCCACAGGTAGAGTTCAGCTCCTGCATCCAGTCCTTGCCTGCCCCAGGCTCCCCATCTGCAGGTGAGAAAACGCCCAAGGGCAGCAGCCCACACCACCAGGGACCTCACACTGCTGGGGTCACACTTTGGGTCGGGGGGCAGCCTTGCCTCTTCAGCCCCATAGGCAAAGAGCATCCCAGGAACTTGGACCTTGGGCTGGAGGTAGCCTGGGACACTGAGTACAGTGAAGAGGTGTGGAAGAGGTGGGAGCCCCCATTGCACTCACAAGACTGTTCTCATCGTCCTCCTTCCAGGGACACTCAAGGACACACATGCAAATGTGCCCCAGCACCCTGTTCACACCCACCTGGTGCACACATACGTGTGCACACCTGCTCCCTGTGCCAGCACAGACCCAGGGGTGCCCACATGCCTTTGCTCCTGTGCTGCCGGGTGCAGGCACACATGTGCACGTGGCCCCACACCCACTGCCTCATCTGCCCTCACACACACACACACCCTCGCACACGCAGTCTTGCATGCCTGCCCTCGCACTCACACCCTTGCACAAGTGCTTTTGGGGCCACAGGCCCCAAAGTATCCATTCCCTCCAGGGAGAGCAGCTGCTCCCCCCAACACCAAGCAGCCACAGTGGGTTACGGGGGAGGTGCCCAACCCTCCCTGCAGTCGGGGTGCACAGGCTGGGGGACTGTGAGGGTGACACCGCCCCACAGATCCCCCCGTGCATGCCCTCCCATGCACGCTGTGCCCTGGCATCATGCAGACTTCATCACATGCGGCTTAGGGGTCCCATGGGTTTTCTCACTGTGCAACCCCTAGATCAGCTGAGCTTCCCAAACACTGCTTCCCACAGCTCCCCTTCCCCCCAGCTCAGAAAGGGTTTAGGAGCAGGTGTCTGTGGTACCAGCACTGAACACAGGCCCGTGGGACCCACACCCAGACCAGACCAGCCAACAGCAGGAGCAGAGCCTGCCATTTCCCCCTCCCGCTCGCCCCCCGCTCTGGCTCCTCAGTTCCCCTTGAGCCACTTGGGGTCCCCAGGTGGGAGGGGGCCACAGCTCCTGGTGCTCACCCTGACTGGAGGGGACCTTGCAGGACACCCAGATGGAGTCATAGAATCATGGAATTGCCAAGGCTGGAAGACCAAGAAGATGACAGAATACACACAATTGGAGGAAAACCAATACTGCCAAAGAAATATGTAATTACTGTGGCTAAATAGTTTCATGACAAAACCCATGGGGGAGCAGAGGTGATAGTCAGGTACAGAACATATGGACAGCACAAGGAATTTATCCTGTTGCAAAAAGAATCACTGCTATTCTGCACAAGAGAGAATACGGGAGAGAGAGAGTTATGGGCTGGAAAAGAAAACAAAAAAAAAAACCCTAAAACAGCTTTAATGAAATATTAACAATGAAAAGGAAATAATATTCATTAGAATAATGAAATAATCACTGCTAGAAGCAGACAGTGTCTGAAGAAAAACATACTGATAATTTCAGAGACTGCAGTCAGTTGGAAAAGATTTAAAAGTAAAATTACTGAAAAGATAATTCGTTTTTTTTCTATCTCAATCCTTGAGATCGAAAAATTTCCACCCTTTATTCCATACGATTTATATCATACTCAGGTCACTACTTGTTTTTAAATATATACAGAGATCACTGGTTTATGATTAATCTTTCTACATAAAAACTTGTGAAGTTCATTTAGACCATGATGGCTGGGTTCCATCTATCATGACAGCCTCTAAGGTCAGGAAAGTTGGTATGAAATTCATTGTGGTCTGTCCCTACAGGCAGCGTGTCCACCTCAAAGAAGTTACTGGTCGCCACTTGATGAAGCTGGCTCTGGCTTCATCACCACTATGTTATCCTGGAAAAAAAAAATCTTATTGAGCACTCTTAGGGTTATCTAACAATTAACATCATACAACTCAAGATTGGGTATTCTCACCCAGGGTTAAATTTCCTTGAGGTACACATTTAACTTCTCCATTCTTCATCATCATTCACCAAGTACATCCAGGTCCTTGAGCAAAAACAGTTCCACAAATTGGTTTGCCTTTGCCTGAAGTAGGAAAAACCCAAAGTTTTCTCCAACATATTCCTTTCATGCACCACAGGGACTTTATCCCCTTCTACAGTATGTAAAAGGTCTGACTGAGCAGGACCAGCTCTACTCTCAATCACCATAAATCTCCTCTTGCACAGCCAGTTCTCTCAAGTGCTTAATACCTTTTTCCATGGTAGTCCATTTGCTTGGGCAGCATTTGATATCCTTAAAGGGATACCTGCACCTTACAGCTGACAGGAGTCACCTCCCGAGACTGAAAGTATAAGGCTTTATCCCAAGTGCTTTATCAATGCCTCCATCTCTGTCCAGGTTTCTCAACTGCCTGGCTTCTCTACAGTCTAAGTCTATGGTATCAGCCTCATTATCCCAGCATCAGAACAACCAGGTGACGTCTCACCTTCATGACAAGCTGAAGTCCTTTCTCATATCCTCCTCCTCTGTTGATACTGCCTGAGAAGGGTCCTCTCTCTGATCTGTTTTAGAATGACCCTCCCTCTGATCTTTGTCAGAACTCTCTCCTGTGTGATCTGACTTAAACTAGTCTTCGGTATAAGGGGAAGGGACACAAACTGACTTTTGCTTCCAGATCATAGGGGTGACCAGTAGGGATGGAGCTGGAATAGCAGCACTGCTCGTTGCCAGAGCAAGAATAGCGACAGTGCATGTTCTGTAATACCTACCTCTGCACCATTGCTTAATATAAAACCACCCCTGAAACGGATGCAGAAGAATCTATAATAAAAATATGATTTGACGATAACAGTCATTTCCACAATCCCTAAACTCTAACGGAGTCAGCTTCCATAAAAGGGAGAAGAGTGCTTTCCAGGGGGAAAACCGAACACGCAGCTGGTGATACAATCCATCGGGTGGCGAACGAGCTGCGCGGGTGAAGTCCTGGCCCATTGTATCCCTGCACAAATTAGTGATAAACACCATCTGAAAAGAGCACGATTCGCTCATCACTCAAAACCCAACCACTGCAAATAAAAACAAGGAAAAAACGAATAATAACACAACACATATGGCCGTTTAGGCAACATTGTGTTAACTAACTTCATACAAAACTTCATGAAGGCACGATAACTTTTTGCTCAAGAAGGACATGATGTGAGCTGTCTGTTTTAATTTCCAACCTCTCAAGACTCTCAAAGGAAAAAATCTGATATTCTCTCAACTAGAGCAGGCCAGAATCCAAACTGTTCAGGCAATCTGTCAAAGCCCCAGTTGTGCCCATGTGTGATGCCAATAAATCTATTAAGGTTTAGGCTGGGCTGGCCAGTAAACAAACAGATGTTTTCTATCACTACCTGTCCCTTCCCCAGAAGAGGGAAGGGAGAGAAAATAAAGGGGAGACAGAGTTATAGGCTGAAAAAAACCCTACCTAAAACACCTTTAATGAAATATTAACAAAAAAGAAAATAATGAAATATACACAAATATATACAAAACCAATATCAAGCTCCCAGAATAACAATCAGAACTGTGACTGGACTCAGCAGTAGACAGGAATTGGATTCAAGAACTGGATTCAGAAACCCATGGATCGGGATCAAGGGCAGATGAACTGAGTCCTCCTGGACACTGGCCATTGAAGAAGGACGCTGACCCCTTTGATCACTCAGCTTTTATTCTGAGTAAGATGCCAGTGGGATGGAATACCCTTTTGGTCAGTTTTGGATACCCTGTTCTGTCCACTCCTCTCCATAGGTGCCACCTCCCTATGCTTTTCTGCTTGTGACCCTCTAGTAGGACATATAACAAAGTGAGCTGAATTTGGTTGTTACAGCAATAAGTACAAGCAAGAGCCTCTTTGCATACCATTTCTTGGTGCCCACTATAAACATCAGACATTATCACTGCTAGAAGCAGTCTGTAAATAAGCCATTAATTTTGGAGAGTGCAATCAGAAGAGACTTAACTGAGAAGTAAAGTTACTGAAAAGAATTGTCCTCAAACCAGGACAACGACTTGTGAAAACTTCTCAAGTACCAGGACGAACCCAGAGTTGGGGTAGTGACCATGGGCCCTCTTCCCTTTTCAACGATTACAAGTGACCTATGCAGATATACCCCCTGCTTACGGATACATTTGTTTGTCCTATGTCCAAAACACTGTACAATAAGCCATAGGACTAATGCCAGCAGAGACTCTCCTTGGGAGGCGCCCAGGGACTTACATACCAGTTAACACCAGCCTATTTGATGAACAGATTACCAAGTATATTTTATATATGCAAAAAAGGTTTGACGGTAAAAGGAAATATGCCCAATGGTACTAACCCACATCACCTGAAATACAGGTACATGATATACAGCCAGGAGATGGAGTCTTAATTAAAGTATTTTCTGGAAAATGAAAATTGGAACCCGTATGGCAGGGACCCCACACTGTTTTATTGTGCTCTTATTTTGCTGTTAAAGTTTTAGGAAAAGAAAATTGGTTACACCAGTCACATGAAGTGAGTGATGGGTAGCCAAACCAGCTGATGGATGACTGATTTGTCAAAATCAACAATGAATGAAGGGGGATATTTCACTGCTCCTCATACTGTTGACACTGGTGACTACTACAGCATGGCTAAATATGAAATTAAAAATATGTCATGGTTTGGGCCAAACTGGCCTATTACAGGAGACAGATGCTCTCCGCCACTTCTTGCTCCCAGGAGAAGAGGAGGGATAAAGAAATTTATGAGTTTAGAAGGAACTAAACTACTTTAATGAAATATTAACAATAAAATTAAAATGAAATAATGAAATAGATACATTATATACAAAATCTTATCAGGCTCCTAGGATGACATCACTGGCAGGCACTGGGGAAGTCCAAACTAAACTCAGTGATGGATGGGAACTGCATTCCAGCTCTGGAGTCAAGAACACAGTGATTGGGATCAAAAGCAGATGAACAGACAGGATCTCTTCTGGTGTTGGCCATTGAAGAAAGAGAGTTGACCCTTTGATCCCTCAGCTTTTATACAGAGCATGAGGCAGAAGGAATGGAATACCCTGTTGGTCAGTTTTGGGTCACCACTCCTGTCCACTCCTCCCCACAGGTGTGACCCCTCTGTGCATTTCTGTTTCCGACTCTCCAATGGGGCAAATAATAGCTGACCTTGGTTGTTATAGCAATAAGTATAAGCAAGAGCCTCTCTGCATACCATTCCTTGGCATGAAGTACAAACATTGGTCTTATCACTTTAAAAGTGAACAGTTTTCTCCACAATTAGCTGTTAATTTCAGACAGTTAGAAGAGGCCTAGTTAGGAAGTAAAATTACTGAACTGAAAGTTGGTTGTATTTTACTTCAAACTGGGACAAAATAACAGATGATCCAGAGTGGTGGAAAAATGATAAATTCAAAAAGAAAAGAATCTACTTAGAGTAGATCTGACAATCCAAGTAGGAACTGAGTTCCCAGTTGAAAAACCTAAAGAAGGGACTCTTTATGGGATGCAACTTTAATTATTGAGCTCCTGTCTTGTCCCACCAATCGCTCCAGTCTAACTGTACCTTGTACCAAAATTTGTTGCCCACTCCTATAAGAACATTAGTAAAAAACACTATTACAGCATAGCGAATTACGAGTAGTAAAACATGTGAAGAATGACAGACAAAAGGCTCTAATCACTGCTCACCATGATGCAGAAGTAAATTGTCATGGTCTTGAAAGGATAAAAAGGAATGGAGAGCATCAATGGTGGGAAACCCTCTTTGGATGGTCACCAACAGCAACAGGAATTTACAACCACATGCTGTTTCCCATAGGAATCTTGCTACTGCCATTCACTGTGACTGGACAGTACTGCAGAGGAGAAAAGATATGTTAGAGGCCAACTGGGAGGTGTTGGAGAAAGTACCAAGTGTCTCTACCACCCTTCCCCCAACCCAGGGGTTCTGCAGCCTGTGTTCAAGTCAGTCTCTCACTGGGTCATTCTCTGTCACATGGGAGCAGGCTGATGTAAAAAGACCTAAGTTGTGTGAAGCTTCACTTGGGATCTCCACCCATACAGCCTCTGCCTGTTAGCTTCAGACTTAGTAAAATTTGCCTCCCCTGTCTCAAAGCAGCCTGGTTTTGCTGATCTCCGACTGTTCGTCAAATCTTTCTCAAGCCCTGACCTCACTTCAATGGGACCAGACCCAAACGTGCAAAATGAAGTGCTGGGAGTCTAACAACCTGGGGAGCCCCTGGACTTCATGGTGTGTTCCTTAGCTGTGTCCCCATGGAGACATGAAATGTGTCTCAACAGCAAAAAAGGAACTGCTCCATAGTGACCCAGAGCCTTATGACTGGCAGCTCCACTGAAGCACGGCCAGTCCTGGGGTACCAGCGAGGCTCGGGAACCCTCACACACAGCAGTGTGTCCAGCTCCATGTACCATCAGGGCTCATGGCCTTTGCACACAAAAGCATCCTCAGCCCTGATGCTCTGGAGAGACTTGGGGGATCCTCACACCCAACAGCAGGTCCAGTGCTGCTGTGTTTGTGGGGCTCAAAGACCTTTGTGTGCAGCAGCGTAACTGGTTACTGGTGCCCTGGAGGGATGTGTGGACCCCTGCACGCGGCAGCTGACCCAGTGCTGGGCCATCAGTGGAGGTTAGAAACTCCTGTGCCCAGCAGAGCCCTGAGCCACCAGTGAGGCTCAGGCACCCATGTACCGGAGATCCAGTGTGTCCAGCCTGGCCCATCAGCAGAGCTCAGGAAGGCTTGCATTTTCTTCCCAGGACTACCGGTAAAGGCCAGGAATATTCACCCTCTGGGCTCCGTGCCCAGCTCTGTGGAATTGGGAAGGCTTGGTCACCTCACACCCTGTCCTGGGACACCAGGGAGACGCAGTTACCCTCACAGGCAGCAGTATAGCCATGGCCAGTGCAGTGACAGGGCTCTGAGTCCCTGGTGCACAGCAGATTGCCCAGCCCCAGGGGAACAGTGAGGCTCAGGAATCCTCACAATAACCAGCATCTTCATTCTGGGAGTACTGGGGACTCCTCATGCAAAGCAGCATGCATTTCCCAACTCCAGAAAATAGATAGGGACTGAGAAACAATGCATACAACAGCATGCCTAGCTCTGGCTTTCTGCTGCAGCTCAGGCTCCATCAGATGCAACCAGCCCTAGGAAAGCCCCCAGGAAGCCTCATACAGAGGCTCACCTGGTCTAGGTCTGCTGACTGCGGAGGGGGTGGAACTAGATGGCCTTTGGAGGTCCCATCCAGCTCAGATGATTCTATGATTCTATGAGTTATGAGTTTATAAAAAAAACAAACTACTTTTATGAAATATTAATAATAAAATAAAAAGGAAATCAATGATATCAACTGATGAGGAGAAGGCAGAAGTTCTCAATAACTTCTTTGCCTCCGTCTTCATTACCAACCCCTTTCCTCCTAGCTCTCGTGTTGATGGCCCACAAGTTGAGGACTCAGGTGACAAAGTCCCTCCTACTA
>JAOQGH010000164.1:0-12481 GCA_025769975.1 Gallinago jamesoni
GGACACGGGGTGTTAGGGGGGACACGGGGACGTGGGGGGGGGGGGACATGGGGGGACACGGGGACATGGGGACGGGTCTGGGGGGTTTGGGCCATGAGGACACGGGGGGGCCATGGGAACGGGGCGGGTTTAGGGGTGACCCAGGTCCGTGGGGGAGCCTGGGGGGGACATGAGGACACGGGGGGGGGGACGTGGCGGGGGGGGGGGGGAGGGGGTTTTGGGGTGACCCAGGTCCATGGGGGGGGACATGGGAACTGGGGGGGAGCACAAGATGGGAGCCCCCGCTGCCCCCCCGGTCCGCCTGACGCCCCGCCCCCTCCCCATAGCTCCGCCCACCCGCCTCGGCTCCACCCCCTCGACCCGCCTCACGGCGCGTCTTGGCCCCGCCCACCCACCCTTAGCCACGCCCACTCTCGGCACCGCCCTCCGGTCTCTCCCCGCCCACTCCCACCAAGCCCCGCCCCCTCGCCTCCGGCCATTTCACCCCTTCCCCCCCTCCCTTCAGGGAGGCCCCTTTCCCGCCGCCGCTGGGCCTTAAAGCGGGACCCAGTTTTCCCGCTCCCCCCCCCCCCCGCGATTCCTCCCGCTCCCGCCCCTCGGCGAACCTCTTCCGCTGGGCCGCTCTCCATCTCCAGCCGCGGTGGCCCCCACCCCGCGGGCCGTGCCCCTTTTAAGAGCCCGAGGAGCAGCCCCCCCCCACCCCCCGTCCCCCCCTCCGCCCTCCCTCCGCCAATGGCTCACAGCGCTGAGGGACCGCCACAAGATGGCGGAAGGCCCGCCTCCGCCTCTCCCCGCCTCCCCGCCCGCCGCGCATGCATGCCGGCCTGCCGCGGGGGGTGATGGGAGTTGTAGTCCCGAAGAGGGGGGTGTCGCGGGGCATGATGGGAAACTCCACCGTGGGCTTTATAGGGGGAAAGGGGCGGCCATGTTGTGTCTGGGGCTGCGCCTGAGGCCTAGATCCCGCTCCTAGCCCTCCAACAGGGGAAATTGGCCCGATTTCGGCCTTTTTTTGAGGTGAAATATTCCTCCTTAATGGCACTTTTGGGGGGCATTTTACATACCCCTACACACACACACACACACACACACACACATGCCTTGATCTTGGCGGGGGGGGGGGAGGGAGGAGGGAATAATTTGGTCAGTAGCCCTGGCGCCAGTGAGGCCCTCACCCCCCAAAAAAACCCTAGATTTGAGGGAAAATAGGGAAAAAATAGATAAAAATGAGGAAAAAAATATTTAAAACTGAAGGGAAATTGGGAAAAATGATATTAAAATGAGGGAAAAAAGGGATACGATGAGGGAAAAATGATGGAAAATGAGGACAAAATGGTGGAATATGAGGGGAAAATGACGGAAAATGAGGAGAAAATAGAAAAAATAAGATATAATGTGGAAAAAATGACATAAAAGAGGGGGAAATGAGGAAAAAAACAAGAAAAAGCAACAAATGAAGACAAAATGAGGGAAAATGAGGAAAAAATAAAATGGGACATGAAAAAAATGAGTGTAAAATGGGATAAAAACAAGGAAAAAAGATATAACAAGGAAAAAATGAGATAAAACAAGATAAAAATGAGATATAATGAGGAAAAATTAGGAAAAAAAATTGAGGGAAAATGAGGAAAAAATAAGAAAGATAAGGGAAAATGAGGAAAAAATGGCATACAATGAGGGAAAAAAAGAGATATAATGAGGAAAAAATGGGATAAAATTAGTCCCACCAAGCAGGGGGGAAAAAAAAGGTGGCAAAAAAAATAGCATTTTTCCCTTTTCTACCTTATTTTTGGGTAAAGTTGATGCTGGAAAATTTGGGAAAAGGCGGATTTTTGCCCCCTCTCCCGATGCCCGTTTAAGGAACCTCCAACCCCCCTTTTTTTATCCGCTTTGGAATTTAATCCTCCCTAAAATTAGCCCCCGGGGCTGGTTCCCGGGCGGTGCCAGGGATCGATTTTCCCAAAACCTGCCAAAATCTCCCCAAGGACAAAGGCCCCAAAAGCGTTTTTTACAGAAGATCAACCCCAGCACTCGGTAAATCCTTTTGATTTGTTTGGTTTGATTGATTTTGGGTAAAAAAAAAAAAAGGGGGACATTTGAGGAAGTTTCGGTTCCTGGGGCTTGGCCGGGAGGAGAGAAATGGGATCGCGGGGCGGGGGGGGGGGAAGGGGGGAACAAAATGGGTTTATGGAATAAAATATGAAAATGTAATAATATAAAGATATAAATAATGATTAATAGTTTATCACTCTTTTTCTCCTTTCCCCTCTTTTTTTTTCTCTTTTTTCTCTTTTTTCTCCTTTTTCTTTTTCTCCTTTTGCTCCTCTTTTCTTCATATTTTCTTTTTCTTTTAATTTTAATTTATTTTTTTAAATTTTATTTTACTTTTTTTCTTTTCTTTTTTTTTTTCATTTTTCTTTTTCCTTTTCCCTTAGACTGGAAAAAAATCTCAAAAAAAAAAAAAAGGGGGGGGAAACCTCTTTGTGGCTTTTTTTCCTTATTTGCAGTCACTCACATGGGCAAAAATGTTCCAGGCATTGGGGTATTTTCCCCAAAATTTTGGGGTTTTTTCCCCAGAAATACATTTTTTTAAGGGCTGACTTTCCCTAAATTTGATTATTTTAATGCTCTTCCTTCTCATCCCACCAGGTCGAGGACCCTCTTGGAGGTGGCTCCGGTCGGGGAATCCATCGGGAATGGAGCCGGGTTCGGGAAAACCCATTGATATTTGTTATTACTGTTGTTATTATTGTTACTTCAATTCATTTTTATTAATAACTTTTTTCCCCTTTATTTTTCCTTCAGTAGGGAAAAGGAACGCAGATCTCGGTAAGTGAATTTTCTGGGGCTCTTTTGCCTCAAAATAAATCTCATTCATTCCCATTTCCCAGGGCCTTTCTTGCCTTATTTAAAAACACCGACTTTCCACCGACTTTTCCACAAGCTCCTAAAAAGTGTCATTTTTGGGGAAAATTGTGGCCAAAAAAGGGGCAACCCCCCACATTTTTTAAGACCCCCAAAAGAACCCATTTGAGGCTAAATTTTTGTCTCTATTTTGAATTTATTTTTTTAATTTAGAAATTTTAAAAATCAAGGGCATTTTTAAAGTTTTTCACCTCTTCCTTTTTTAGAAGAATGGGACGCAAAAATCCGTAAGTGGTGATTTTTTTCCCCTCCCTTCCCCCCCCCCCCCCCCCTCCTGCCAAGGTAAAAATTTGGGGCTAAAATCTGGAATTTTATTTAAAGGGAAGTTGACGGAAGAATTCGGTGAGTTTTTTACGCCCCTGATTCTGCGGCTCCGGCATCAGTGACATGTTTAAAAAATATATATATTTATAAATTTTAATTTATTTCTATTTAATTTAGAGGAAAGTGACACAGAGCTGGGTAAGTGAGAATTTTGGGGTGATTTGGGGGGGTTTGGGTGCTGTTGGGGATGGGGAAAGGTCCTCTGGGGGGGCGGAGGGAGGGAGACCCCCCCAGCGACCCCAGTCCTCCGGGCGGGGGTGCTCCTGGGGGCCCCAAATGAGTTTAATTTTTAGTTTAATAACACTTTTAATTTATTTTGTTTAATTTTCCATTAAATTTATTTTTTTCTTTTAATTTTTAGTTTGCTTTAGTTTAAGTTTTAATTAAAGTTTTAGTTTAATTCACTTTTTAGTTTAACGTTTAATTTACTTTTCAGTTTAATTTTTCATGCATTTTTCCTTCTAAATGTTATTTTTTCATTTTAATTTTTAATTTCACTTATTCTTTTCATTTTAAATTTTAATTTTTATCTTTGATTTTAATTTTTAGAGGAATGTGACACCGAGAATGGTAAGTCTCCTTCTGAGTCTCCTTCTGTATTCTAAAATATATACCATTAAAAAAAATTAAAAGTTAAATATTTTACTCTGGAACTCTTTCCTGAAATCATATTCCTTCCACACCGGCACATTTGGGCAGGGCCACTGATACATATAAATATTTATATTTAAAATATATATATTTATAGATTAGATACAGATTGTTAACTCTTTTTTTCCATTTTGGCCTCAAAAACTGAAAATATAATTAATTGGAAAGAAATAAATCAAATAACTCCAGAGCCAAGATTATTTTGTATTTAAGTAAATATTTTGTATCTTAATCACTATTTTCTCTCTTTAATATTAAGAAGAAAATGAATATATTTATGAGAAATAATTTAAATTTAAAATCTTTTTCTCCTTTTTTTTATGGGTGGAAAAATGCAGAAATAGGTAAGTTTTGCTTTTTAAAAAAAAAACCTTTGATAAATTAATTCTGATAAAGGGAAGTTTCACATTTATTAAACCCAACCCTTTTCATTTCTAATTTATTTAAACGCCCAAATATCTCAACGCCGAGGTCAAGAATTCAATCGTTTTGGATTTATTTCTCTATTTTCAGGTGAACTCGCGGCAGAAATTGGTAAGTTTTGATTTTCCTCCCATCAAATTTCAAATTTTATAACTTTGAGTCATGTTTTTGCTTATTTTCCTGGAGTTTATCCCCTTTTTCTTGCCCTTATTTTTAAATACAGATTTTTAGAACTGTATTTAAAACTAAAATAAAAAATAATGCAAATTAAAGTTAAAAATTAAAAAATAAAATTGAAATTAAAATTGAAATGTAACTACAGAAACCAGGGTGATGTGGGTTTTTTTTAGCCCTAAAGCAAATAATAAAGAGAATAAATTGAATTTTGGAGCCAAAGCCCCGTGACAAAGGACAGACTTTTGGGGCTGTTGAGCCTTAATCCCTCTCAAAATACTGAAATTTACCCAAATTCCTTTTTCCACTTCTGTTTTGTTCTGGTTTTCACTGTAAAAGTCGCAAATGGGGAAAGTTTGTCCAGTTTTAGATGCAAAATATCTTGATTTTTTGGGGAAATCAGGTCCAGTTTGTCTCTGGAGGATCTTGAGAAAAATAAAAATTTAATTTTCTCTTTTTAAAATTTTTTAGATAATCTGACAGCAGAGCTGGGTGAGTGATTTCCTTCCTTTCTATGCTTTTTTGGGGGGGGACAAAGTGGTTATTTGCCCCCTCAAATCCCCATAAACCCAATCTGGTGATAGGAAAAAAGTCAATAATTAAAAAGAAAAAAACCAACCACCATAATTTCAAATTATAATTTCAACAAAATGAAAATTTGGAGGTGGAGGAGGATGGGGGTGATATATATATATTTGTTTTAAACTTATTTCCTTTTTAAGTTGATTTGTATTTGATTTATTTTCTTTTTTGTGTCTTTTAGAGGAACGGGAGAGGAAAATCAGTAAGTTTTGGGTTCAGAGCCGGTTCGTAAGTTCTTTGGGGAATATTTGGGTGGTTTTGGGGTTGGGCCAAGCTGCAAAATTTAGGGCGTTTGGCGACATGGGGTCTCTTTATCTAAAATATAAAGGAAACCCAAATTTACCTTAAATTTGCCATAAGTTGGAAATAAATTGGAAATAAATTTGCTTTAAATTTGGAAATAAAGGGGAAATTTTTCCCTTTAAGATGCAGGGCCCGATTCTTTACCCATAATTCCAGTAATTCCATAATTCCAATACCCATAATTCCAAGATCTCGTCTCATTAATGTCGACGCCCGGCCCTGGATCGCAGCAGCAGAAAAATAAAAATCAATTTAAAATTAATATTCATTGATTTCTTTTTGTTTCAGGCAAACTCACAGCAGAGTTGGGTAAGAAATTTTTTTCTTTCTTCAAATTAAAATTTTCCTTAATTATATGAAAGTGCTAAGTATAAAGGGGTTAAAAATTTGATATTTTGTGGGGTTTTAAGAATGGGTGGCTTTTAGGGGGATTTCTTGCTCAACAAACCTGATTTTTAAACTTCTAAAATTTCCTCCACAAACCTGATTTTCAAAATATTTCTCTGTATTTATTTTTTTTCTCTGCATTTATTGGTTCCCTCTCTTTTTTTTAGGTGAATGTGACGCAAAACTCAGTAAGTGATTCCTTGTTGGACCCTCTTTTTTCTCAGGAAAACGGGAACAAAAAGGGAATTTTCTGCTAAAAATATCAAAATTTCCTTTTCTAGAATAACGTTGATATCAGCAAAGTTTTTTAGTAGAATTATCATTTTAGAGGAAGTATTGGGGAAAATATTAAATAATAGTTCAATTTTATATTAATTATCATAATATATTTATTTAAATTTTAATTTTTGTTATTTACTCCTAATAATATTTGGTAATAATTGCTGCTTTCCCCCCTCCTACTTTTCTTTTCTTTCTAGAGGAACGTGATAGAAAAATCAGTAAGTTTTGTGGGTTTGGGGTAAAAAAAGCTTTATTTGGGGGGAGGAGGAGCCCCTCCTTTCAAAGTGGTAAATAAAAAAATATTTTTTAAGTCATCCCCCCCCCCATGTTTCAACCCAAATAAACCCAAATATTTATTTTTTCTCTTTGCAGCCAAACTTGCAGCAGAAATCCGTAAGTCTATTTTTCTTCCTTTTTGAAAGAAAAAAATTATGATTTTAGCCTTAAACCCCCATCAAATTTTAAAACTTTTGAGTCAATTTTTGTCACTTTACTCAATTTAATACCTATATTTTTAATTTGTCCCTTAAATTTTTATTCAAAGGTAAACTCACTGCGCTGCTTGGTAAGTCTGATTTTTCTCCAGGATTATTTTAAATTATATTTTTGCATTATTTTATCCATATTTTATTGAATTTTAACAAAAAAAAACCCACAAAAATGTGAATTTTTAATTCAATCAGAAAAATGAGCAAAATTGGTTTTGCAGCAAAAATCCTTGAACTCTTGGCTTCAGGAGCTGTTGTTCTGGGGGAAGAGGGAAATAGTGTGGAAAAAAATAACCCCAAACCCCCCAAATCCTTGATTTTTTTCTTATTCTTCCTTTTCAGGGGACCGAGACTCGAGGCTTCGTAAGTGACGTTTCCCTCCTGATGCGTAAAATTGGGCTGGTGAGGTGGAGAATTTTAAATTTTAATTTTGTTTTGCATTTTTCTCTTCATATTCCCTGCTAATTTTTTTTTCCTTCAAATCTCTTCTTACCTACAAATTTCTTTTTCCTGCAAATTTTTTTTCTGTAAATTCTTTTTTTCTCCGTTTCTGAATTCAGCCCCTTATATCATTCCAAAATGGATTTATTGCCCGAACCAGTGGGTTTTCTCCCTAGAATAGAACAGAACATTTTGCCATTATATAAAAAAAGAAAAATATCACATTTTGCCATTATATTAAAAAAATTCCTTTTTGCTGTTATATAAAAATATTTTCTCCTTTTTTAGGGAAACTCACTGCAGAACTTGGTAAGTCCTTATTTTATTTTTTTTTTCCTGTATTTTGGGTGGAAAAAAGGGGAAAGGGGCACCCAAGAGACACTGAGAATTGATTTTTTTTTTCTTTAATTTTTAATTATTTTTTACTATTTTTTTAGCAAAATGCGATGCAACAATCAGTAAGTGCCATTTCCTCCTCGCCCACCAGGTGTTAACGAGGTTTCAGCATCGAAATTATAAATTACATTCTAAAATTCATTTTATTTTCTGGTTTAAGGAATATTTACGGTGGAGCTTGGTAAGTTCATTTCCTTCCTTTTGCATTTTTTAATTAAATTAGGGGGGAGAAATTGAAAATAAAAACTCCAACTCATTAAAATGCAAAATTATTAAATTGTTGTGGAAAAAAACTTAAAAATTAAATTGGGGGGGGGGGGATTAAATTACAGGGGGAAATTCAAATCTAACAACAACCCCCAAATTTCTTTTTGCCCGTTTCCCTGGATTTTGTCTCCCAGGGAAAAATCAGCATCTTCAGGGCAGAAATAGAGAAATTTAACCCCCCAAAATAATTAGAAATGGGGTCATCGTGGGTAGAAATTGAAAGAAAAGAGACAAACTATGAGAAATAACACAAATTTCTTTTTTTTTTTTAACTTATTTTTAGGGGAGCAGCACACAAAAATCGGTAGGTTTTATTAATTTCTTGGGAAGAAATTGGAGAAATCCCATTGGAAATCAAAGAAACCTGCAGTTTTACAGGAAAAACTTCAAAAATTGAATTAAAATGAAATATTATTTTTTTTCAGGTGAACTTACTGCAGACGTGGGTAAGTCATTTTCCCATTAATTTTGAAATCAAAAACCACAATGAACACAATAATAATCACTTATTTCCCTTCATTTTAGGCGATTGCACCAAAAAACTCCGTAAGTTCCTTTTTTTAATCTATTTTAAAATTGTGAAAATTAACCCAGAGAATTTTGTCATCGAGAAAAGAGGAACATTCTAAACTTCTGTGGGTTTTTTTGTTTTATTTTCCCTTCTATTTTCAGAGCGATGCGAGGCAGAACTTGGTAAGAAATTTCCTTGTTTTGCTCAAAATTGAAAATATCAAAATTTGCCAAACAGTTTTTTAAAAGGGGGGGGAGGGGGGGTTCTATTTCGATCAAGTTTCGCAAAAGAGAAATATTCTTCAAAATGCCATTTCCAAGCAAAATTAGAGGTAGGAAGACACCCAAATTTTGATTTAATTTCTTGATTTTTCTTTTTCACTCCCAGAGGAGCGGGAGGTGACCATCCGTGAGTATCCCCCGCGCAGTGACGTCAGAGCTGGCTCAGGGATGACGTCATCGGGAACGCGATTCCGGGAATACGTATAAATGATCAGCAGAAAAAAACACCATCCAAATCTGTCTGAAAAATCAAAATTTGTGGGTTTTGGGGTTTTTTTTTTGCCAGATACAGATTTTTTTTTTGCCTCCCGTAAAAAAATAGACCAAAAATATTTGGACAATTTTTGCATCATCGTTGGGTTTTGGGGGTTGTGTGAGCCTGGATTTCACCTGAAAATATTAAATTTCATATTGAATTTCTTTCAAATTTTGACATTGAATTTCCTTTACATTTTCATGTTAGTCTTACAAATCTTTACATTGAATTTGTTTTAAATTTTTATATTGAGTTTCTTTAAACTTTGATATTTAATTTCTTGTAAATTTTGACATTAAATTTCTTGTAAAAATTATTTATTTCTTTTATTTTTCTCTCTTTTAGGGGAAAACGAAGCGGAGCTCAGTGAGTGGCATTTCCTGTCCTTGGAGGAGGGGGATGTCACTTGCTTTAACCCAAATCGGTTTAAAATTCAAAATATAGGGTAAAAAGGGGATATTTTTAAGCAGAAATTCCCATCCAAAACCACCCAAAGGAGTGGAAAAACCAAGAATTTGTGGCTGGAATGAGTTGGTTTTTGGAATTTCTTTTATATTTTTATTTTTAGAATTCAGGGGGGTTTTTAAAATTCAGGTTTTATATTTTTAGAATTTTGGAAATTTTTTTATTTTTAGAATTATGTATTTATATTTAGAATTTCAGGTTTGCTTTTATTTTTAGAATTTTGTTTTCTTTTTACTTTTGATTGGAATTTTTATAGGTTGAATTTTATTTATATGTATTATTGTTTATTTTTTTCTATAATTTCTACGTAGAAATTCTCTGTAATGATAAGAATTAATAAGATAAAGATTCTAAGTTGTAAAATCTATACTTCTGGTGTTAAAATGACATTTTTCTTTGCTTTGAGGGCGCCTGAGGGAGCTTCTGGGTAAGTCCTTCCCCTCCCCCTCCATAATTTCAGCCTTTTTACCCCCATATTTCACGTCTTTTATCAAAACATAATTTGGCCAAAAACTGGCTTTGAGGGAGCTGTTTTTGCCAAATTCGGGGAAAAAAAATGGCAATAATTTGGAATAATTTCAATTTTTTTTTTTCTCTTTGCAGAGGAGAAGGATTCAGAAATCCGTAAGTTCTGGAGCTGAATTTAATTATTGATTCCATAAAAATAGAAAAATTTGGACAAAATACACCAGAATTTAAAGGAAATTGTCCTAGAAATCGGATTTTCTTCCCTAAATTTTCAGTCCCATTCAATGATTTCATTAAATTAATGTAAGAATTTCTGTTCATTTTTTATGTGATATTTTATCTTAATTTTTTAGCATTAAATATTTGCTGTTGTCTGCGTGAACTCTGTGTCATAAATTGGGGAAAAATGGGGTTTTGTTCATTTCTACACATTTTTTTTGCTTTATTTTTAGGAAAGAAGGACACCGTGATTCGTAAGTGTCATTTTCTGAGAAACAAGATCCTTGAGGGTGTTGAGCATTTTAGTTGAATATTTTTATTCCAATTTCTATTCTAACTTTTTATTGGGATTTTTAGGTTTTTGTTTAATTTTTAATTCTATTTTAATTAAATCTCTTCAGAATTTCAGATTTGGAATTTTGGGGGTGTTTGTTTTATTTTTGGTCAAAATTTGGGTTGATTTGTGTATAATTTTTGAGATAAATGTAGAAGCAGGTGGATAAAGGGATAGAATTTAAAATGCAGAATTTAAAAAAAAACCCAAGAAACGGCTTAAAAATAGCACCAGATACAAAAATCTGGGGTAGGAAACGGAAAAAAAAACCCTGCATTTCACCTTTTTCCTCTTTTTTTTTTTCTTTTTTTTAGAAGAATTGAAGGAGCGGGAAAGTGGTGAGTGATATATTTTTTTTTAAGAAATTTTAGAAAATTGTACTTGACATTTTAAAGATAATTTTATTTCTAATAGTATTTAATTCATAGTTATTTGTGCATGTATAAATATATAAAATTCTAATGCAAAAAAAAATATAAAAAAATAAATCTATTCACATTTCAAAATTCCAAATGAAAAATCTAATTGAATTCTGGGATTGAAACCCAAAATTTAGGAGTTTTGATTATTTTTAGAGCCGCTATTTTTTTTAATACAAGAAGCTTGATTCTGGGTCTGAATTAATTGACATTAATTAATTGTCATTTATTAGTGACGCTAAATTAATTCTCATTCCTTTCGCAGATGAATCTTCAGAGGAACTGGGTAAATCTTCAGTTTCTTCCTAATTTTGAATTTGACCCAAAAGAGAAATGCTTTGTGCTTATATTACTGGAAATAATATTTAATTCTCTTCCAGATTTTGAGTTGATAAAATAATAAATATTAATTTAATTTTATGAATGCAAAAGGTTAAGAACTCTGATTTTTTTCACTTTCTTTGAAAGAATTCTGGGTTTTTTCAATTTATTTTTATTCCTTTTTTTGCTCTGTAGAAATTAAATTTCTTTTTCTCTTTTTAATTTTTTCCTTCTTTTTTTTTCTGATTCCCAGAGGAGACCGAACCAGAGGAGGGTGAGAATCATTTTCCCCTCTGACAGGGCAGAAAAAACTCTTGATTTGAAGGAATCCTCCTAAATTTCAATTTTTCCTCTTTTTAAGACGAACTCAGCGAAGAACTCGGTAAGTCCTTTCAAGTCCAAAATGTCAGGGTTTTTTTTCTGTAGAATTCGAGTTATTTCTGGTCTTTTTATCACGAGAAACAAACAACGCAAACGTCAGCAACATTTAATCTGAAAATTTAAAGTTGAAAATTTTAATATTTTTCTTTTTAAATTTTAAATTCTTTTTAAAAGAAACTGAATTTTACATCAGAGTTCTACGTTTCTCCACAATTTAACTACAAAAGTGGAGGAATTTGGGTGTTTTAATAGCGAAGAAAAAAACAATAACAGAGGAGGAGAAAAATATCTAGGAAATAAACAAATTCTAACAAAAATCTGTGTTTTTTTCTCTCTTAAGATGAAATCACTGAAGATCTGGGTATGAAATTTAATTTTTTTTTTATCCTTGAAAAAAGCCTTTTTGAAAGTTTTCAGCGTTGCTCAGAAATTGGACTTTAACGTCACAAGGATTAGAGGGGAGCAAAACAAAATTTCAAATTATTATTATTTCAAGTAATTCATACTAAAATAATTCCAAATATTACTGATAAAAACAATGGGGTTTGGGGGCAAAAGTCCTGTTCCTGGTAGAAAATCAACAGTTACTTTTTAAATCCTTGAAATTTGGGGTTTCTTCCTTGTTTTTAGGGGAGCGGGATAAAAAATTAGGTGAGTTTTCTCATTTCTTGGGGGGTGGATTTTTTTCACCCCTCCCCCAACCACTTTAGCACAAAATTCCTAATTATGTCATTTCTTTTTTTTTTCCTTTAAGAGGAAATCACTGAAGAGCTCGGTAAGTCTTTTATTTTTTTCACACTGAATTTCAATTTTTCCACCTTTCATTTTATTTTTTTCTACCCTTACATTTGTTTTTTTCCCTTATTTTTTTTACCCTTTTTTCTCCCACCCATTTACTTTCTTAAATTGTTTTGAATTTTATCTCTTTTTTTTTAATCTCAATTTAGACCAAAACAAATCATGGCTCAAGTAAAAATAATGATGAAAATTTTCAAGATTTTGGTGGGGAAATAATTGTCAAATTTTAATTTATAGTTGATGGAAAAGCTCCCAAAATTAAGGAAGATGCTGTTAAAATTTTAATTTCTCCTTTTTTTTCTCCTTTTTTTCAGCAAAACGGAGCATGCGGATCGGTAAGTGCCGATTTTTCTGCCCTTAATGGGGGGGGGGGGGGGGGGGGTTTTAA
>JAOQGH010000165.1:0-12479 GCA_025769975.1 Gallinago jamesoni
GACAGTGGCTTTGCAACTTCATCAGCCAGTTCTTTCAGGACTCTGGGATGTATCTCATCAGGTCCCATGGACTTGTAGATCTTCAGGCTCCTGAGTTGATCACATACCTTGTCTTCACTTACAGTGGGACGGACTTTGTCACCTTGGTCTCCAACTTGTGTGCCATCAGCATGAGAGCTAGGAGGAAAGAGATTGCCAGTGAAGACTGAGGCAAAAAAGTTGTTGAGAACTTCCACCTCCTCCTCATCTGTTGATACATCATGGAGGTTGCTCATCAGGGGGGATACGTTTTCTTCAACCTTCCTTCTCTGGTTAATGCACTGTAGAAACCTTTCTTGTTTTTCTTTACATCCCTTGCCAAGTTCCGTTCTGGCTGTGCCTTGGCCTTCCTGACCTCATCCCTACACATCTGGGCAACATCCCTATACTCTTCCCAGGATGCCTGTCCCTTCTTCCATTTCCTGTGTAGCCCCATCTTGCCCCTTAGTTTTGACCAACAAAGTCATGGCTCAACCATGGTGGTCCCTTGCCCTCCTTGCCCATTTTCCTAGACGTGGGGATTGAGATCTTTTGCACTCTGTAGAGAGCATTCTTAAAGATGTGCCAATTTTTTTCTACTCCCTTGTTCCTGAGGGCTGTTTCCCACGAGGTCCTGTTTACTAACTCCTTGAAGAGCTGGAAGTTTGCTTTCTTAAAATTTAGAGTCCTACCTTTGCTTCTCGTGGGCTTCAAACTCCTTACCACAGTGAACTGCACTAGGGCATGATCGCTACCGCCCAGGCTGCCTTCAACTTTGACATCCCTGATGATTTCACTTGCATTTGTGACCAACAGGTTCAACAACGCATCTCCTCAAGAAGGTCTGTTAATTTCTTGTCTCTAGAAGTTGTTGTCTAGGCATGCTAAGAGCTTCCTGATTGCCTGCAGCTAGCTGTGTTGCTTTTCCAACAGGTATTAGGGTGGTTAAAGTCCCCCAGCAGGATGCGAGTCTGTGATCCTGATGCCTCCTCAAGCTAGAGTAAGAAGGTATCATTGACAGGCTCCTCCTGGTCAGGTGGCCTGTAGTAGACTCCTACCACAAGGTTCCCTTTGTTGTCCCAGTCCCTAATTCCTATCCATAGCTTTTGATCTGGTCATGGCTACTCTTTAGCAAAAACTCTTCACATTGTAGCCACTTCTTTATGTAGAGGGCAACACCTCCACCCCTTCTTCCTCTCCTGTCCCTTCTGAACAGCTTGTAGCCATCAATGGCCAGAGTCCAGTCATAGGAATCAGCCCACCAAGTTTCCGTAATTGCTACTATGTCATAGTTTTCCTGTAGCAGGATAGCTTCCAGTTCCTCCTGTTGCCCATGCTGTGTGCATTGTTGTAGAGACACTTCAGCTGGTCTACTGGCCATGTCACCTTCTTAGAGGGGCACTCCACTGATCCCCCAAGGCACTTTGTGGCAGCAACCTTCCTGTCTCCTATTACCTCAGGGGCTCTTGTTCCAGCTCTGCAAGACGTTGCCTTTGATGCAGTGTTCACTGCATGCATTAGTGCAACAGGTTGGAGGTTGTTGCTATCACCCCATCCTTCGAACCCTGATGTGTCATCCTGCCACTTGCCACAGACCATTCTGATATTATCATCATCTCTCACCTCAAGTGAAATGGCAGGCTGGAGGTTATTCTTAGGCTCATCTCTAGTGTACCTGTATTTAACCCCCTCCCCCTTCGAGCCTAGTTTAAAGCCCTTTTGACAAGCTCTGCCAACTCATGTGCCAGGATCTTTCTGAGACAGATGTACCTCATCTGTTGCTAGAAGACCTGGTGCCATATAAACTTCCCCAAGGTCGAAAAACCCAAAATTTTGTTGGTGGCACCAGCCTCTTAGCCACTTGTGAATCATGCATGACTTCCTATTCCTTTCAGTATTCCTACCTGCAACTAAGGGTATTGATAAAAATATTACCTGTGCCCCTGATCCCTCAACTAGTTTCCCCAGTGCCTTGAAGTCCCTTTTTGTTGCTTTTAAACTTCTGGTATCAACCTCATCACTTTGTACCTGTATAACTAGTAAGGGATAGTAATCAGAGTGCTTTACCAGACTAGGCAGCCTTCTGGTAACATCTCTGACCTGTGCCCCAGGGTGACAGCACACTTCACTGTGGGAAGGATCCAGCCAACATATGGGGCCCTCTGTTCCCTTCGGAAGGGAATCACCAATAACAATTACCCTCCCCGTTTTTTTGGGGGGTACAACTACTGATGTGAGGGGAAGACTGATTTGCTTTAGGCAACCCCACAGGATGATGTTTCTTCTACCTTCTCATTTGCCTCACCCTCAACCTCTAGTGCCCCATACTTGTTGTGCAAGGGCAACTGGAAGGGTGAGGGGGGCTGTGAGGGGTTTCCCTTGCCTCTCCTAACAGGCACCTATGTCTATTCCCATCTGCTCCTTGGGTCACCTCCCTCTGCTAGGGGGGTCTGCAGAGCCGGGTACCACAAATCTAACTCCCTAGTGACTTCCAATATCTGCAAAATAAACAGCCTTTATTTTTTTTTTCCTTTTGAACCTTCATCAAAAGGAGAACAAGACAGGATAAAAAGAAAAAAAATCTTTCAATTTGGTATCAGGTTTGTTTATGTATGTCTACCTTACATTCTTGTAACTAATATTATGTGTTTTCTTATAAATACAGTAAAAAGTCATAAGCTTGATCGAACCCTGTGATTTATATTCAGTTTTCTTCCTAATTGATTCAATGGGAACCTACTTATTTATTGTCAGTCTTTTTAATTTTGATATCTCTTTCTATTGTGTATATCCACACATTTTCACAGTATTGATACTATATAAAAGAATTTTAAGATTAAGCAATTTATTCTTTTCATTGAAAATGAGATTGGTCTTACATCCAGAGTGCATTGTCTGTGCTGATAGTATTATGTCTTTGTTACTAAATTTCTTGTGATGTTTTTAGTGGTTTGACAATATGACTTCTTTTGTAAGAAAATGGATATCAAAAAAAAAAAAAATCTTAAAATTCTGTGGAGGGGGAAAAAAGGACATAGTGGAAGCCATAGTCAAGCCTGTTTCTATTTTTCTTAATCTATTAAGATCTTAAAGAAAATATTATTGAAATGCAAAAGAATTCAATGAAATGGCTAATAGTACAGGATATAAGAAAAGTCTTTGCATAGGGCTTAAACAAGTTCCAAAAGTTACAGCTGATTCATCACCTTGCTCATCAAACAGAATTAGTAGTCAGAAATGTAATGAAAGATATTACTGGACTTTGATCTATCGTTTTAACAGTTTTAAGAGAAATTGTGTAAAGTGTTTGCAATCGATCAGTAGAAAAACAAAAGGGAGCTGCATGAATGCATATGTGAGGCATCATCAGAACTACTTTGACATCAGCACAACTTTCATTTTGTGCTGAGCAGCCAGCAGTGCTTAGAGGGCTAAATAATCCGTATTGAGGACAAGCAGTCCTTATTGAGAACAGTACAGTTCATGTCTGCTTCAGCTCTCTCTTGTAATATAGATAAATCAGTTCTGATGTGATCATAATTGGTAATAATCAAGTGCTTTATTTTTAAAATTATGATTATTTACTTACGTCAAACTTGTTTTTATCAAAAACACACTATAGAAAGTTGAGTTTTGTTTTGGGTTTCTCTCTTCTGCAAAAAACCTTGAAAAATAATCTTTTCAGCAAACCAAGGGAAAATCTGTTTGCATTTAAGAGCTATGTTTGCTTCATTGCTGTTTTTCTTCACCAAATTCCATGTGAGTGGCTATTGCATGATATTTGCATGATATATTTGCATGATATATTGAGGCCACATTTACACATATATACTATTAACTGCAATGAAATTTTTATGACCTTCTGGTAAGGTAGTTCATATCTTAACAGATTTGAAAAAAAATTAATAATAATAATAATGCTCTTCTTTCACTCACCTTAACTACCTTTTTAAATATTAGCTGTGAGGCACATTCAGGGAATTATGACAATAAAAAACTATTCAGAATTTTGATCCTGGACTAAACAGTAATTCAGAAAAGATGAAAGAGTTCTTCTGCAGTCGCAGAAGGTAAAAGATGTTATGCATGTATTTTTAAAAAGGATGTCGACATGCCTGTTTTCCAGAACCAAGCAGAAAGATGAAATAGAGCACTGTGGGCTTTGGGGGGAATAAGCAAGCCTAATGTTTTATTATCTATACAAAGTCTGAGTCAAACATTTATTCTGAAATGTTTTGGTATTTTTTTGGTTTTGTTTTTTGTTTTTTTTTTCTTCTCACTTTTTATAGGAATAGCAAATAGTACATTATAAAGTTCAAGGCATGATTTCAAGCTGGTTTGATGTTTGAATACTTCATCTACCCTTCAGGACATGGGTAGTGTTTTAATACAAAAGTAGTTTCAAGAATACAAAAGCAAAGAGAAAAAAAAAAAAAAAAGAAAGAAAAAGGCATATGAATGTATAGAAGGTTACTGATAATTTTTGTATTGGTTTATTGCTTTCATTTAGTGTTGTGGTTAATGCCAGCCAGTAACCAGGACCACACAGCCACTCACTCACTCCTGTCCTTCCCCCACCCCAGTAGGATAGGGAGAGGAGGGAGAAAAAGGAAAGGTAAAACTTGTGGGCTGAGGTAAAGGCAGTTTGATAGAACAATAATGGAAAAGAAAAACAACAACAATAATAATAGTAAAAGAAAATACATGATGGTACAACACAAGTTGCTCTCACCACCCAATAATCAGTTGCCCAGTTCGTTCTGAGCAGTGATCATGGTTTCCTGCCCCCCGGCCAACTCCCATTTATATATTGAACATGACGTGTATGGTATGGAATGTTCCTTTGGCTAGCTTGTTCTGTCTATGCTTCTTCTCAGCTTCTATGGGAAGCTGAACAATTTCTGTCTTGGTCCTAAAAACATTGGTGACTTCTTTTTACATTCATATGTTATTATATGCTAATTGTAATCTCTGATTGCCAAATAAAGCAAACAAAACATGATTTAACTAGTCTAGATTAATGATGAACTAAAAGAAAAATACAGTATCATACTTGCATTACATTACTGTCAGCTACAAACCCCAACATAAAATTCAGTACTTTCTGTTTTCTTGTCAGGGATGGGGGAGGGAGGGATAAAACCCCCCAATGTTTCAATTTTTTTAACTTTAACTTTTGATCTCAAGTCCTCACCTACACTAGCTTAATCATTTTTTTAGAAGGTAAATTTTGAGGCACGAGCAATAAACAGCATTAGGTAGACAGGATGAAATATGCTGCATCAATGCTGTCTCAAACATAAAGAAGAAAATAAAGAAATGTAATTTGCTTAGGCCCAAACTGTATTAATGTCTCATCTGGAGACAGCCATTACTTATTTACTTCAACTCAGAAGTCGTAATGGAAGTCTGTAATGGTTTCTACTTGATAGAAGGCTGCTGCCACCCTACTTGATGGTTGACTACCAGTCAATTGTCAAGAACCCAGTGACTTCTTTTTAAGAAAGTCTAAGGTGCATGAACCCTTAGGGCTATGTCCAGACATTATCACTGACAGTTATCTGACCAAATTAAGATGTCTGTAATTTGGACTTCTGAGTTAGTCATCCTAGATTTTCTTTGCAGACAGTGAAGAAAAGCAGGCATTTGTATGGAACAACACTACTCCAAAAAACCATGCACATATATTCCAATGTTTATTGGTCCTGTGATCAGAGCACAAGCTTTTTTTTTTTTTCCTTTTTTTTTTTTTTTAATTGTTTCTTTGTTTACACGGAAAAGAAAAAAAAATACAACTCAACAGCCAGGGAAAACGAAAGAAAACATGCTTCTTTTGGCAGTAACTTAACTAGAGGTTTACTTGAAATGTCCATGCAGATATGGAGTCACAGTAAATGATTTTTCAAGTTGTCTGTTTTCCATCATCTTTTACATTTACAGTGATCCATTTCTTTCTTTGCTACACCACTTGCTGGAGGTATAGTTCAGAGAATTTTCCTGGGTGATATGCATAGTCGATAGAAGTCATGGAGAGCATGTATACGATTACTTTATAGCAGCCTGATATAAGTTAATTTCCTCTGACTCTACTGCTTTACCACCTGTATTTTCTACAGTGTCTATCTAGAATCCTTAATCATATTAATTAGATAAAACAGATTTAGGTAGTGTCTTATTTAGAAACAAGGACAGTAAAATAATATGTGCAAAACATTAAAGATTATTTTAAAATATTCACAATTAAGGATCACAACTCTTCTTTGAAAAGTTTTGTTTTGTTCAATATGAAACAGAGTAATTGATGTGAAGGAAAGGTGACATGTCACAGTGAAGCAAAACCATGTGTGACTTCCTGCTCATCAAGCTGTTTTTCTTGACTGTAAGTTTGCTTAAAATAGAAATCATATATACCAGATACCTTATCATCACATACCTAGTTTTCTTTCCTTCATTAAGTATTTTTAAGCCTCAGACTTCAAACTTCATGTTTTTGGCAGGGAGAAGTTAAACATGTTAGTGTTCTGATCTGAAAGATCAAGAATCACTGGAGATGTTATTGGCAACAGTGGCTTTTTCATTGAAAAATCTGGGGGTTAAAATGAAGACTGAAAATGTTTATTTTTAATCTAGTACACAAAACCTCAAAACTAATCTCTCTTCTCATATTACAATGAATATTTCTGAAAGTTCTTCTTCTGTTTAGGAGAGGTTTTTCCTTTCTTCATGTATCTGGCCATCTACTACATCACTAGTCACCCAACTTCATGCTGTGGTTAATAAAGGTAAATACTTCTGAGATTAATCCATAGCAAGATAGAAAAGCTGCAGAGGGCAAAGACTTGTCACCTGCAAGCACACCTTTAGCTCTTTAATCTGCAGGTGTCTGAATAACTAACAGCAAGCTCAAGCTTTAGTGGTAGGAGAACAGTTTCCTGTTTCTTTACTCCTCTCAAAAAGAAGGATCAGTTTTAAAATATATCATTTGTATAGTTGAAGTCCATCTTTTAGAAGAAATTGAGAGAATTGCTTGTAAACAGAAGCAAAATACAGTTTGAATAAAAAACATATATGCAAACTGGATAATAATTGAAACACAGGTTTACGTGACTTTTTTTTTTTTGAGCAACACTTGTATTAATAGTACTTTGTGGCACTATGCCCGGTGCCTAAAAGAAACCAAAGCTTTATCTTAATCAACTTATAAAAATAAAAATAAATGTTCTGGGGAAAAAAGTGCTGCCTGTGTTTTTACTGAGAATATTTACAGTTTTCACGGTTTGAGCTTAGCTCCTCCTGGACTGAAGAGTTTTCCTTTTATGAATTCCCTGTTATTTCTGAAATGCATTTGTTACAAAAACAAAAAGTGGTGTAATCTCTGAGTAGCTTCTATTATTTCCTGATAATACATGAATAAAAATATCTATGAAACAGTAGTTTTGCTACTGTTCTTTGAAGAAAGATATTAATATAGTATTTCTTATAAAAGTTCATTTTCTTTATGATAAGCATATAGAAATCTTATTCAGATTAGGAGAGCATCATTACAGATGAGAGGGACAGCTGTGATGCAAAAATATCCTTTTTACATAACAAGTGTTTAAAATAACAGAAATCTGCATATCAAAGTCAGGAAGACAAAATAGGGAGTAAAATTAACATCAAGTGATGTCTGCATACTAAAAATACATTTTATTTAAATATTTTTGTATTGCTATTTCTATGTTTTTAAAAGGCATAAAAAATCATTATTTGTATAAACTAATGTTAAAACATTAGTGAAATGTACTTTATCCTTTACTAAAAGTTTCTAAATAAGAATTTAAGAAACAAAGAGGAAGAACTAACTAAAACACAGAATATGTAAGTTCTGGTTAGCCATAGCCATAGAATGTCTTAAACCCCAGAAATATTATTTATAGATTATTGATTTTTTTATTACACTCTTATTAAAATAACATCTAAGCATATGTTTATTTTCTGTGTAATACTATATATGTTGAGATTTGGTATTTATAAGATGGTGTGCTTGTGTGTATTGTGACATATACAGATGTATTTATGGGCATAATTTATTTTCTGTTCAGGTATCAATGCTTCAGTAGGAAAACAACCAGACTGCAAATCAAAACCCTCAGAATGAAGGAGGAAAGAATTATACATCCTTTAAGTTAGATATCACAAAATTCAAAGTATATTTTATTTTCAGCACTCTTGGTTAGATCATCAGATGATTCTTGATTGCAATCAAATGCACCCAGCCAGGATTTGGAGTGTACAGGATTTTTAACTCTGATTGGTACATCTCAGCTTAATAGCTTGTAGATTGAACATTCACAGGACACAATGTAAGTGAAGTCAGAATATCAACCTTTTGACTCACACTTAATGCTAATGGCAAAATTTTGGCTTAATGGAAACACATTTAAATTGCAGGGAAATTAATGAGCTAATATCAGTGTTCAAAACATAATAGTCTGATTAATGGTTTCTGGAGTTTGTATATCATACCTCCACAATACTCCAAGTAAATATTTAAAAATGTAAATCATGTCTGAGTTATGTGCCAGCTGCACATAAACTGAATGTAATACATTATGCTGCAATTTAAAATGTTCATATTATCCAAGACATTAAAACCTTAGAGGATTCTTTCTTAAGAATTTGATTAAATATTTTTGTTCATCATTCCTATTTAGAGTGTATTAAATAAAAGTAAAAATTTAGTAGAAATTTAGGCATTTTCCTGTCACATTTCGGTCTTACAGACAAGTTCTTACGTCAGAGTTATCCTTGTCAAACCAAATATTATTATTTAAAGAGTTTGGTGGGGGGATGGGTAGGGAAGACATTAGGTCATTCATTTGAATACAGCCCATGTCTGTGGCTTGTAAAAGTTTTTGTTTTCTGATATCTTTTCCAATCCTCTATGAAATGAAGTCCTTAACAAGTCTTAATGAGCTTTATAGTAAAATCACTAGCTCTCACTACCAAAATTAATTTCTTTATTGTCTGGAAAGATTTGGGCAGCTAGTAAACTCGTTTGTGGGCTGAAGCTGTGAAAAGCAGTGGCTTGCACCAGTTTACATAAAGAACAAATACTTGAAATAAATATTTCTGACATGATACGCCTATGACTGGCTCTCTGCATTGACAACTCAAATGGCAAATTTCACTTCTAGGATGATTTTCCTCCTACATATTTGTACAGAAACTAATGCAACAAGATTCAATATAAACCATGAGTTTCAGTGTTTCCACTGAAATATAAACATCACATGCTAATATGGTTTAATGTGCTTTGAGGGTTTTTTGGAGCGGGTACAGGAGAAGTTTTCAAATGACACTAAGTGTAATAAGTAACAATCTCAATGGTTTCTCTTATGTTCTAGCTTATGATTCAATGTAAATATTTCAATCAGGTAGAGAATCCAAAGTCAAGACTTTGAAGCTGCCTGGTTGCAGTGATTCCAGATTAATGTGTCCAAAAAAAAAGACTTCAAGTTAAATAGACAAAAGAATTCCAATTGCAGTAGAAAGCAGGAAACCTAGTTTGAAATAATACTAGACATACCAGTGTAGGTGTAACAAATGACCACCTCCACATTCAAAATGTAGTTTCTAACTCTCTCACTTGTAAGATCCTACACAAGATATTCTTTTTCATAAGTCTGTAACTCCTTCTTTTTTTCAAAAGGTAGTAGAAAAGATGTCTCATCTACTGAAAAAAAAAACATGAACAAACACAGGAAGAAGGGGTTCTTTACTTAATTCAAATATATTTTTGGCAGTTTATTAAAAGTCTAGGAGTGTACTGGTTTTGGCTGGGATACAGTTAATTTTCTTCATAGTACCTCATATGATGTTATGTTTTGAATTCATGACCAAAACAATTTTGTTAACACACTGATGTATTAAGTATTGCTGAGCAGTGCTTACACAAAGTTAAGGGCTTTTCTGTTGCTTGCACTGCCCTGCCAGTAAGCAGGCTGGAAATGTACAAGAACTTGGGAGGAGACACATCTAGGACAGCTGACCCCAACTGGTATTCCACACCAACTTACTTGAGTGACCCAAGTAAGCATTACACATAATGGAGCCCTACTTTCCTGGAAATGTCAAAGAACCCATCTGCTGATGAGCAGTAGTGAATCATTTCCTTATTTTGCTTTGCTTGTGCGTGCAGCTTTGCTTTATCTATGAAACTGTCTTTATTTCAGCTAACCAGGTTTCTTGCTTTTACTCTTCTGATTTTCTTCCCCATCCTGCTGTAGGGGAGTGAGCAAGCAGCTCTATGTAGGGCTGCTGGCTCAAGGGGTGTGGGTAATCAGGACTGTGGAAGAAGCAAAAACCAGAGGAAAGAATAGAAGAAGCGGGAACACTGTCAGGGGCCAGCCATGAGCAAGTCTAGATGACCTGTAAATAGTGCCTGGCGGCTGGACTGATTGAGGGGAATTCCGCCTGCCTGGCGGTTGGGGCTTGCAGGGGTGTGTTGGTTGGGAAAGATAACACGATAGTACTGTATAAGCTGCCTGTTTGTTATAATAAACAATTCTGGTTGCATCACCGTCCGGGGCCCATGCCTTCATACACTACAAATGGCACTCATGTTGGGCATTAATCGGGACACTGAAACACGTCCAGACTAGTAGCATAGACCAATCGAACCAGGGATTGCCTTGAGGATTTTACTGCCGGCCCATCACCTTCTGCAGGACAGAGGTGAGTGATCGGAAACTATGGGAAACACTCTGCTGACAGAGGAGCAGGGAAACACACTGATGAAAGAGCAGCAAATGAATTTCGAAGTACTATAGGATATTTTAAAAATTCAAAATCGACCTGTACCTACCCTGTCTTTAGTAACTTTCTTTGACTGGGTATGAAAAAATGTCCCAGACATTCCTAAGACCTGCACTTTTGACTGGGGTGTGTGGGACAAGATAGGAACTAACCTTTGAGATGCAGCCACTCAAACAGATACAGCAGCCGCATTTATTTACCAGTGTGGCATCAAGTGTCAGAAGCCTTAACAGAGATTAGAAAAGAGGCAAAAACTGATCCCCCTGAACACTCAGAGTGCTCCCCTGCTCTATGGCTGCCACTTCCTTGTAACCCTGTGGTGCAAAAATCAGACCTCGGGGCGGACTATCCTTTTGACCCTGGTCCTGAGAACCTTGAAAAGGAGCTGAATCTGTACCCCCCTGATGACGAACCAAGGGGGGGCGGCTGGGGGTGTTAAGGCAACTGAGATTGTGTAATATGGAGTTCTGGAACAATGCAGGAAAGAAGCTATAGCCCAGGGAGACACAGAATTGCTACAACCTTTCCCTGTGACTTCCTGAAGCTGGCCAGCAGCCCCGCTGGGAATCTCTACCTTATGATGTGGTAAAAGAGTTGAGAAAATCAGTAAAGGATAATGGTCTTTATTCAGCATATACCTCTGGCTTATTGGTGATCATTGGTGAAGGTTATGTTATGACTCCTCATGACTGGAAACTGCTGTTGTGTATGATTTTGTTGGCTATGCAATATGCTGTATTCATGACTGAGTACTGTGATCTCGCAACTGCCAAGGCAATGGATAACTTCACTGGCAATTTAAATCATATTGGTCTGAATGAGCTCATCAGTGAGGGGCCTTGGGCTACTCCCGACGTGCAAGCCCAAATGGACAGACAGTGTTTTGAGCAAGTAAAAGAAATTGTACTATGCACGATAAGACGAGTACCTAATACAGCTGCTCCAGAAGCTTCCTTTTCTGCTATCAAACAAGCACCTGGAGAAACCTATATAAAATTCCTTGATTGGCTCCAAAATGCAATAGAGACAAATTGATAACTGAGAGGTCGTGATAATCTTATGAAACAATTAGCATTCGAAAATGCTAATGCTGACTGCCATAAAGTGTTGCAAACAATTAAGAATGCTAACCCTTCCATCACTGATATGGCAAAAACATGCCGAGATATCAGCAAAGAAACTTATAAAATGAGTCTCTTAGCTGATGCATTATCATCGCAGCTCACTGTGGGGACTGCTCAAAAGGACAGTCTGTTGCATTTGCATGACAGTACAAGAACGACTTGCCACTGGCCCCATTGTAAAAAGACAAAGACCTGCAGACAGTCATCTGCCAAGTCTGCCTGGCTGTCTAAGGAGCAGGCTTGCTCCTTGATGCACCCCAGGATGCCATTGCCCTTCTTGGCCACAAGGGCACATTGCTGGCTCATGGTGATCCTGTTGTCCACCAGGACTCCCAGGTCTTTCTCCTCAGAGCTGCTCTCCAGCAAGTCAGCCCCCAATCTGTACTGGTGCCTGGGGTTATTTCTGCCCACCTGCAGCACCCTACACTTGCCCTTGTTAAATTTCATTAGGTTTCTCTTGGCCCAACTCTCCAGCCTGTCCAGGTCTCTCTGGATGGGGGCACAGCCTTCTGGGGTGTCAGCTACCCCTCCTAGTTT
>JAOQGH010000166.1:0-12439 GCA_025769975.1 Gallinago jamesoni
GTGTGGGGGGGGGGGGGGGGGGGGGGCAGGGGGCTCACGGTGCCGAGCTCGGAGGCGGTGAAACTCCATCGCGGCTCCGCATCCCGGCGCGAAGCCGCCGTCGGTGCGTTTCCATCGTCCGCGCGGGCACCGGGAGCTCAGAGGCGGCGGCGGCGGGTGGGGAACGGACGGAGGCACCGGGGGAAGGGCCAGCAGAGCCCGGAGCCCGGCCGGGGGGAAGGGGAGAGGCGGGAGCCCATCGAGACCCGCGGCCCCACTCCAACAAGCCCCGCCCGAACCGGCGGCCGCCGCCGCCATGGCACCGCCCCGCGCCACTTCCGGTCCCCGCACCGCACCCAATAGAAGCGTGCCACTCCCGTGACGTTGCCAGTAGGGGCGGGACCAACAAGAGGAGGGAGGGGGCGGTGGCGAGCGCCGTTGCCACGGCGATGGGCTAGGGCGGGGCTTGCGCTAGGCGTGCCCCCCTCGGGGCGGGCCCTCGAGGAGCCCCGCCCCCCCCGCCGGCTCGGCCTCCTCCGGGTCCCGCCGCCCGCCCGGGCGCCGGCACCGCGTCCCCCTCCGCTCCTCGGGCCCAGCCCCGAGTGACACCGCCCTGGTCCCTCCCACCGGGTCGGACCCGGCCCCTTTAACACCTGTCACGTCAGGGAGGCCGCGACCCCGCCTCGTCATCACGCTCCGCCCCCGCCCGCTCACCCTTCCAAGATGGCGGCGGCGGCCGGGCGGGGCTGAGGCGCTCCCGCCGCCCGTAGGTACCGGCAGGGCCCGGGGCTCCCCCTCCCGCTTCTTCCCCGTCCCCGCGATGCGGCCCGGCCCCGCCGCCGCCCCCCCCCGCCGCCGCCCCCGGTGATCCGTGCCCGCCGGGCCGGCCCCCGCCATGCTGCGGCGGCTGCTGGAGCGGCCCTGCACGCTGGCCCTGCTGGTGGGCTGCCAGTTCGCCTTCGTCGCCTACTTCTCCCTGGGGGGGTTCCGCAACCTCACCTCCCTCTTCGGCCGCGCCGCCGGGCCCGTCTTCGACTACTCCCGCACCCACGACGTCTACGCCAACCTCAGCCGGCTCCTGCCCCGCCGGCCCGCCCGCCCCGACCCCGCGCAGCCCCTGCCCTACTGCCCCGAGCGCTCGCCCTTCCTCGGTGAGTCCTGGGGGGCGGCCTGAGGGGGGGGGTCACACGGATCCGACCGCCCGGAGCAGGGAAAGCAGCCCCGGAGGGGAACCGGGAGGTGTTGGGGTCAGGGAGCAGCTTCCCCCGGGGCGAGAACGGGGCCCCCCCACCCGGCGAAAGTCCCCCTAAGACGTAAGGGAAGAACCGGAATCCCCCCCGAGGAAAGAACCGGTTCCTCCCGGGGAAAGAACTAGACTTTCGGGGCAGGAACTGAGCCAAACTTGGGGGAAGAACCAGGGTAAGAACCGGGCCCCCCACCCGGGGTGAGAACTGTCCGTCCCGTCCCCCCCCGGGGTGAGAACTGGGGGAAGAACTGGGATCCCCCCCGGGGAAAGAACTGGCAAGAACTGCCCTCCCCCCCTGCCCGGGGCAAGAACTAGCCCCACAGTGGCCAGCCGGACTGACCAGCCGGGCAGGCAGGGCCGGTCCAGGGAGGCTCCCCCGTCTCAGGGCAGGGGGGGGCCCACACCCTGCTGTGGGTGCCGTCCCCACCGCCCCATGCCAGCCCCCCTGCCTCCCCCACCCCCGCAGTCGGCCCGCTGACGGTGAGCTTCAGCCGGGTGCCCACGCTGGAGCAGATCCAGGCCAAGAACCCGGCGGTGGAGGAGGGCGGCCGGTACCAGCCCTCCACCTGCGAGCCCCGCTCCCGCACGGCCGTCATCATCCCCCACCGCAACCGGGAGACCCACCTGGGCCACCTCCTCTACTACCTGCACCCCTTCCTGCAGCGCCAGCAGCTCCAATACGGCATCTACGTCGTGCACCAGGTGAGTCCGGGGGCTTCAGGGGCCGCTGGGGGCTTTGTGGTGGCCTCTGTTGCCAACCGACTTGCCCCGCAGGCCGGCAACTCCACCTTCAACCGGGCCAAGCTGCTGAACGTGGGGGTGAAGGAGGCGCTGAAGGACGAGGAGTGGGACTGCCTCTTCCTCCACGATGTGGACCTCATCCCCGAGAACGACCACAACCTCTACACCTGCGACCCCTGGAACCCCAAACACGTCTCCGTCGCCATGAATAAATTCGGATACAGGTGGGTGACCGCAGTGGGGAGGGGGCAGCCGGGAACAGGGGGGATCAGACCTGACTCAGCCTCTGTCCCCCTCTCTCGCAGCCTGCCCTACCCCCAGTACTTTGGGGGGGTCTCGGCTCTCACCCCCGACCAGTACATGAAGATGAATGGTTTCCCCAACGAGTACTGGGGCTGGGGCGGCGAGGACGATGACATCGCCACCAGGTAGGGCACCGTGGGGTCCTCCCTGTCACCCATCTCCACGTCCCACCGGGAGGCACCGGTGCTTGCTGGGCCTGGGAATGGCATCACCCCGCAGAACAAACATGTGGGGGCTGTTGCCGTCACCCTGGGGGGGACACAGACGGTGTCCCCACACCCTGGCAATCAGTGACGCGGGGGCTCGTCCGCAGGGTGCGCCTGGCCGGCATGAAGATCGCCCGCCCGCCCGTCTCCATCGGACACTACAAGATGGTGAAGCACAAGAGCGACAAAGGCAATGAGGAGAACCCCCACAGGTCGGGGGGGGGGGGGCTGGTGAGGGGCTCGGGGGGCCGCTGGGGATTTCAGGGGTGACACTTCTCTCATTCCCTCCAGGTTCGACCTGCTGATCCGCACGCAGCGGATGTGGACACAGGACGGGATGAATTCCCTCACCTACACGCTGCTGGCCAAGCACCTGCACCCGCTCTACACCAACCTCACCGTGGACATCGGCACGGACCCCCGCGCCGGCCGGGGCCACCGGGGGCCGGTGCCGGGCCACCAGGGCCAGAGGTACCGCAGCAGCAACAGCCTCTTCCGAGAGGAGATGCTGCGAAAGCCGCCCCGGGACGCCATGGGGTGGGGGGAGCAGGGGCTGGCCCTGTCCCCCCACTTGCCCACGGCCGCTGTGCAGCAGCCCCCGGCAGGTAACGGCACCCACGGCAGCACCGGCCCCGCGCCGGCACCGGGGATCACCCAGCGCAGCCCCGAGGCCACTGGGGAAGGCGATGCCCAGCCAGGGAGCAGCACCACTGTGCCTGTGGCAGAAAAGACGGGGGTCCTGCCCCCCCACAAGGACAACCAGAGCCTGCCGCAGGGTGGCCACTAGCCGCTGGCCACCACGGCCCCAGCACGGACTCTGCTTGCCAGGACCCAGCGCTTGGGAAGGGACCCTTGGGAGCTGCAGCCGGGCTGGGCGCTGTGTGGCCTCGCTGGAGAGACTTGCTGGGGAGAAGCAAGCCCTGGGGGTAACTGGGGGGGAGCTGCTGGCCATGGGGCCAGTGGCTGTTATGGGGAGGCACCCCCAGGAAGGGGTGCAGGGGGAGGTGGGGGCTCATCTGGCTCCCGACTCCCCCGAGGACGGTTAAAGACTGCGCTGCCAGCGCGCGGTTATTTATTCTATTTATGAGCTGCTCCCTGGACCTTTATAAGGGTTTTTCAATTAAAAAACACACACTTTGTCCTACTGCGGCGAGGCTGTGGGTGCCGAGGGGGTGGGATGGAGGGGGGGGCTCAGCACAGCCCCCCCATCAGCCGCCCCACGGCCGCTTTGGCGCTGGCGATGCAGTCGTTGACGGAGACGCCGGCGAAGGAGGCTCCGATGAGGCTGAGGGGCAGCTGCTGCTCGGCCAGGAACCGCCCGATGCGCTCTGGGGGGACGGTGGGTGATGCTGGGGGGGGGCCAAGGGACCCCCACCATCACCATTCCCCTCCTCCCCTCCCTTACCTGTGCGCTGCCAGTGGCCCAGCGTGTATTGGGGGATGCAGGCCTGGGGAGGAGGAGGAGGAGAAGGGGGAGCTGCTGATGAGCCCCGTGGGACCCCCCCCCCAGTCCCCCTGAACCCTCTGGCGCCATCACCCACCTGGTGCACCCTGACGATGGAGCGGGTGGGAGCCGCCTCCAGGCCCAGCTGGTCCCGCACGGCCACCTGTGCCCGCTCCAGCAGCCGCGACGGTGACACCGACGCTGGGTCCCCGAAGCTCTGCCCGAACCAGGCGCCCCCCAGCATCACCTGCGGCACTGGCGACACCGTCAGCACACACCTCCCCTCCCCGGAGCACCCCTGTGTCATGTCGTCGTCCCCCCCCCCGCCCCCTCCATCCCCGGCCACTCACCGTCAGCCGCACGGAGTCAGCTCCGCCACCGTCGTGCTGGGGAAAGGCCACCGAGTCGTAGACGATGCCCAGGAGGGAGGCGTCCTCTGAGGAGGGCACCAAGTGCCCGAAGCCCTGGGCAGGAGCAGCGGCGTGAACAGGAGGTTGGGGCACCCCTGGGTGCCAGGGGGTTGTCCCCCCAAGGGTGCTGGGGACACCCCTGGGCTCTCACCGTGACGGGCAACGTGACGCCCCGGTACTGCAGGTTGACCACGGCCACCGAGACGGCAGGGATGCGCCGCAGCTCCCGGGCCAGCGGCTCAGCCTCATCCGGCAGCACCTCAGCCAGGGCTGGGAGGAGAGGGGGTGTCATTGGGGGGGGCAGGGGGGTCACCCCATCCTCCCTATCCCAGGGGAACCCCTTGGGAACCCCCCACCTGCAGCCGGGAGGGCGCTGATGACATGGTCGGCCGTCACGGTGCCATCTGGTAGGGTGAGCTGGGAGGGGGGGAAGAGAGTGAGGGGAGGGGGGGGGCTCTGGGGACTCAGAGATGGGGGGGGGCGGTGGGGGGACTCTGGGAAGGGGACCCAGATGTCCCCACCCCAGGTCCCCTACCTGCCATCGGCCATCGGGGCGTCGCCGCAGGCGTCGCAGGGGCGCCTGGCACCGCACCTCGACGCCGCGGGGGCGCAGAAAAGCCGCCAGCGCCTGGGGGAGGGTCTCCATCCCCCCCCGCAGCGACCACTGGCTCCATCGCTCGGCCCGTGCCCGTCGGCTCAGCCCCGACTCGGCCCCGCGCTCCTTCCCTGCGGGGCGGCAACGGCACGTAGGGTGACGATGCCACGTAGCGGTGGCACCGGGGGTGGGGAGATGTATATCCCCCACCCCGCCGTGTCCCCCCACCCTTAAAATGCTCACTGGAGCCCAGCGCCAGCCCCAGCAGGACGGATCTCCGTCGCCGTTCGGCTTGGAAGAGCGAAGGGAAGCAGGACCGGACGCTCAGCGCCCGGCAATCGCCGGCGAACACCCCCCGGCACAGACTGTCCACGGCGATATCGGCCACCTAGGGCAGAGTTGGGGGTGGGGGACACGCAGCGTGGCGGGTCCTGATAAGCTCTTTCCCCACCCCATCCCCCCCGGGGTTATCGGCTGCCGCAGGGCGCCCACCTCCCGTCCGAAGCGGCGACCCACGAAGGCGTGAACGCTCTCGTCGGGCTCCGTCCCCGCCGGTGCCAGCAGGTCCCGTACCCCGCTCCACAGCAGCGCCTGCGAGAAGGGGGACACCGGCCGCAGCAAGCCCCTGTTTTGGGGTGGGGGACAGGGATGGGCCACCCTCCCCTGAGCCCTCGGTGTCCCCAAATTCGGGCTACCTCACCCCAAACCCGATGGCAACTTGTGCAGGGCCCCGCCGACGTAGAGGAAGCGGTTCCTGGAAGCCGGGTGGTCTCCGGGGACGGGAAGGATGTCACCCTCCAGGCCGAGCTCGGAGACCTGCGGGGACGTGGTGGTGGCGGGGGTGGGGGGCACTGGACACACACACACACAGACCCCCCAGCTTTACACCCAGGGACCCTCCAGCACCTGGAATCCAGCTCCAAGGACTCCCCCATCCCAACCATTGCACCCCAGGACCCCCAAGCCCTTGTGGCCCCAGAGATGCCCAGGATCTATCCATGACCCCCAGGGACCCCCACACAGACCCAGGCACCCACCCAGAGACCCCCCCAGCCTTACATCCACACAGGGACCCCCGTCCCCCAGCACCTAGAGACCCTCCAGCACCCTGAATCCAGCCCCAAGGACCCCCCCCCCGCCCCGACCACTGCACCCTGGGACCCCCAAGTCCTTGTGGCAGCAGATACCCCCAGGATCCATCCAGTGACCCCCCTCCCCTCTCCCACCCAACCACACATCCACGCCCCCCAGGTGCCCCTGTCCCCCAGCACACATAGACCCTCCAGCACCCTGCAGCCACCCCTCCCCGCACCCCCGCATCCATCCTGGGACACCCCCCACCCCAAGCTCACACCCAGGGAACCCCCGGGACCCCTCGGCACCCCGCTCCCGCCCCCAGCCCCCCCCGTACCATGTGCAGGGTGTCGGTGCCCACCGCCCCCCCGGGGCGGATGCCCCGCGGCCCATGCTCGAACACGGCCCCGTCCGGGGTGCGGGTGCTCTGCAGCCACCCCCCCAGGCGGGCACTGGCCTCCAGCAGCAGCACCTGGGTGGGCACACGGCTCTTACCCCGGGGTCACCGGGGCTGGGGGTCTCGGTTTCCCCCCTGGACACGGTCCCGGCTCACCTTGGGCGGGCGGGGGCCGCGGGCCAGGTGGTAGCAGGCGGCCAGGCCGCTGATGCCGCCCCCCACGACGGCCACGGTGGGCGGCATGAGGGACCGGGGGGTCGGCGGTGCTGAGCGTGGGGCACCGGCACCGGGCCCGCCCCTTCCCGCCGCCGGTGGGGCAGAGGGCGGGGCTAAGGCCGCAGAGCGCCAATGGCAAGACGCCGTGCCCTGATGGACAGGCGGCGACGCGGAACCTCCGACGACAAGCCCCGCCCCCGACAAGCCCCACCCCTCTAGCGCCGAACTCCGCCCCCGCGGGTGACCCGCCAATCTGCTCTACCCACGCCCCTCCTGCCTCAGGCCACGCCCCTCAACTAGAGCCCACCCCGGGCTAAGCCCCGCCCCTGAACCGGACCTACCCCATCGCGTCTGAACCCCATCAAGCCCCGCCCCTTATCCTGACCCCGCCCCTCCGCACTTGGCCCCGCCCCGCCCGGCCCTTCTCACCCCGAAACTTCGACTTTTAGAGGGTGGTTTTTTTTAGTAAATTTATTCACAAAAGCCCCGCCCGGGGCAGCGCGGGCTGTGGCCGCCCGTCCGCCCTCCGGCCCGGCCCCGGCGGGTCAGGGCCTCCTGCCGGGGGGCTCCTCCAGCTCGTAGAAGAGGACGTAGCCCTCGCTGGACGGCACCTGGTTCTCGCTGATGGGCGAGACGCTGCGGCAGCACCCTCAGCCCGCGCCCTCCCCGCCGGGACGGGCAGGGGGGGCCGGGGGAGGCCGGGAAGGGGTGGGGGGGGGGGTGAGGGGGGGTTGTGTCACCTACCGGGAGTCGTTGTAGACACGCCAGCCGGCGGGGTCCCGGCAGAAGGCTGTGTAGTGCCCGTAGTGGACGCTGCCCGAGTGGTTGCAGAGGGCGTAGAGGCTGTAGACGGGGCTGCCTGCAGCGGGAGGCCCAGCTCAGCGATGTCCCCAGGGCTTGGGGTATCCCCCACACACACACACCGTGTCGTGTCCGCCACCCCCCCGGCGTTCCTCACCCGCCTTCTCGCTGGCGAACTCCCGCAGGTTGAGCTGCTGCAGGGGGAAGTCCACGAAGACGGAGCACTTCTTGATGGAGTATCGGGTGGTGGAGAACCGGTTCAGGTCTGGGCGGCATCAAGGGAAACGTGGCCCCAAATGGATGGAAGGGCGACCCCCCAGTAACCCCCCCCCACCCCTCACCGTGAGCCCCAGCAGCTCTGGGTGTCCCAGGCCTCTCCCCTGGCCCCCCACCCTCCGCTCCCCAAAGGATACGGAGCACCAGGATGCGGGGGAAGCGCTGGATGGTCAACTTCTTGGTGCTCCGTGTCCGCTGCCGGCACTTGTCGCAGACCTGCCGGTGGCAGGGTGAGGGTGATGGTGAGAGGGGGCCAGGGGCACCGAGCCGGGGGTGCCAAACCACCCCCCCAGCCCCAGCCTCTTACCGGGGCATTCTCCGAGTCCAGCTCCTCCTCCTTGGTGAAGAGGCTGAAGCAGTCGTGGAGCGAGACCTTGCCGCCGGCAAAGCTTTTCTGCAGGGGGAGAGGGTCAAGCAGCGGGCCAGGGAGTGGCTGGGGAGGGGTATCTGGGGGGACTCTGCCTCATCCCTACCTTTGGGATGGGCAGGGAGAGATCGCAGAAGACCTCAAAGGTGGTGGAGCGGTAGCCACACGCCTGGCACTTGAGGCAGCTCTTCAGTTGCCCCACGAAGAGGTCTGGGGATGAGTGGGATGGTGAGGGCAGGTGGAGAGGGGCACCCCAAGAGGTTTGGGGGGTCTGGGGGTGTCACCCCTGCCCAGCAGTGCTCACCCACGATCTTGCTGTCCTCCCTCTCCAGGTATCGCTTCCACATCTGGTTGGCGCGTTCATCGTCGCTACAAGGAAAGGTGGGGGGTCAGAGCTGCATCCCTGGGGCTCCCCCCACCTGTCTGCCCACCCCCTGGAGACCCCTCTCCCCCTTACCTCAGTGTCTCAGGATCCTCCAACACAGGGGTCCGGCGGGCGTCTGAGAGGATGCTGGGGGTCCTGCGGCCCTTGCGGTTGATCTCCACATGCAGCCGGTCCATGAAGAACTTGAGGAACTCCTGGGCGTCCTGCTGACTGTGGGGGGATGGGCCCGTCGCACCCTCTGGGGCCCAGGAGGGAGGTAGGGGGGGAGGCAGGGGGCAGAAGAAGCCTCACCTGTATCCAGTGAAAGAGGGGACATATTTCTGAAAGATGGCCTTGAAGCGCCCGGGGTTGACGGCCTCGGAGGAGTCGGGGTGCCAGAGGGCAGTGATGACGTCGGCAAAGGCTGCGGGGACAGGGGACGGGATGGGTGTCAGCACCAGCGTTTATGTAAGAGCTGAGGGGGGTGTGGAATTATCCACGGGGGGCTTTGTCCCACCTTCGGTGAGCTCCTGGGGGGCGCGGGGTCCAGGGGGCTGCTCCTGCTGGAAGTCCCGGCGCAGGCAGTAGTCCCGCAGCGGCTTGGTGCTGCTCAGGCACTGCAGCACGGCGTTCATGAAGCACTGCCGGGACAGCAGGGGGGACACGGTGACGCCATGTGGGGGGGGAATCCAGGCCTCAGCATGTCCCCCACCATCCCCTCACACCCCTGTGTGCCATGGGGAGTCCCGAGGGGCTGGGGGGATCCCTGGGGACATGGTGGTCCAGGGAGGAGGGAACTGCTTTGTTATGTCTGCTGCAGGCCCAGGGAGACCCTGGGTCCCTTCCACACCTCAGGACAGAGGGACAGGAGGACTCGGGGGACACGGGGGACGCAGGCACTTACTGTATTGCCCAGGTTCCTGAGGCCGACGTGGCCTGAGCCCAGCAGCAGGGTGTGATGGGTCTGCGGGAACACAAAGGTTATACAGGAGTCAGAGCCCTCCCCGGGCATCAAACCCCTCTGGCCGCCCCTCGGCTCCCTACGGACAGACAGACGGATGGACAGGCTGAGGGGGTCTCCCCCCAGCACCCCCGGAGGCTTCACCTCGCCGCTGACGAGCAGCAGCCCCATGACGGCCGTGTGAACCACCGACTCGGAGATGTCGGCGCCGCGGCCCTGCAGCTCCCGCTTGGTGAGCAGGCTGCGGTGCAGCTTGCGTGGCAGCTCCACCAGCGTGGCTCCCTGCAGCCCCGGCATGGCTCTGCCACCGGCACCCCGCTGCCGCTCCGGCGTTGCCGGGCTCCCTTCACCTCTCTAAGCCACAGCTCATTAGCTGATCCGATTTCCCCTAGCTATTCTGGGCCTTGCTGGAGGCTCATCTCGGGGGGATTAATTAGCAGGAGAGCCACCCCGAGGACAGCGGGCACCTGGAGAACGGGGAGTGGAGGCAAACACACCCCCCCATGGGCCCTGCAATGCACCAGTGGGGCGCAGGAGAGTGGTGTGGGGAGCGGGGCAGTTCGGTGGGACAGGGGACAGCCCCATGTCACCAGTGGGGGACACACTGCGGGGGCCAAGCTGAGTCCCCCGTCCCCCACCGGCGCAGGGATTTCAGGGCACCTAATCCCCACACGTGGCCCAGGGCGAGGGGAGGACAGGGACCGCCTGCCCCGACTGCTCGGTGGGGAGAAGGCAGATGCGGAAACGGGCACAGCCCCGGCCAGCCCCCAGCACCCCCAGAGCCGAGGGGATGCCAGCCTTGCACAGCAAGGGGACCCCAGGAAGAACAGAGTGGTGAGAGGTGAGACCAGCAACCCCTGTCCCACCCCGGCGGTGTCACCCGATGGGAAGGGAGCTGCTGCCCTGCGGCGGGGACAAATCCTGGAGCTCTTACAGCTGCCGCCTTCTCCTCGGTCCTGCCGGGTGCCGGGGTTCTGCCCAGGGGGGGGCTGCTGGGCGCCGGGACATCGGGGCTGTGGGTGTAGGGGGGGTCAGGGACAGTGCGAGTCCTGGGACAGCCCTCGGGCCGGACGGAAAGCAGCGGGGCAGCCGCCTTCCCGTCCAGCCCTGGGGAGACATTGACCCTCCGGAGAGAGGAGCTCCTCCTGAGAGCCAGTGAGCCGGCGCTCAGCTGGTGGCCGCAGTCCCTCAGCACCAGCCGGCTCAGCACGGCCGCCACGTCCTCAGCGCGGCCACCGCTGCCACCGCCACCCTGGCTCAGGTCCCCGATGCTGATGGATTTGGAGCGGGCCAGGTTGCTGCGCCGGCGTTCGGCCAGCGAGGCCCCGGTGGGCAGGGAGAAGGAGGCACTGCCCGGCACCACGCCGGCCTGCGGAGAGCCAGGCACCCGCACGGCGTGGTCCGCCTTCAGGGGCCCTCGCCGGCACGCCGAGACACGCAGAGCCTCCCCCCGTTTCGAGGCCCGACCCCGCTCCAGCTCCAGCTTCTTGCCGCGGTCGTCCATCGTGCTGGGCCGGGGCGGCAGGAGGCGAAGTTTGGGGGCCGGGGAGAGGCCGTTGGTGGCGGCGGAGGCCAGGGCGGCCGCATGGCGCTCCTGGCTTAGGGCCCGGTGCCCGCTGGGCAGCTTGGCGGCAGCCTTGGGTTGGGAGGTGACGACGGCGTGGTCCCTGGCCCGGCCGACGCGGTGCTCCGAGGCTTGGGGCATGGTGGGGACGGCCGGGAGGGAAGCCCTGTGGGGAGAGGGGTGGGCTGAGGCTGGCGGTGCCGGGACAGTGGCTGGGGGGGGGGGGGCACTGGGACATGCACCCACCTCTCTCACCGGCGCCTCCTCCCACCGGCACTGCTCACAGCCCCCCACGGCAAGTGGCCGGCCAGAGAGTCCCATCGGCGGGGGCCCTGTGGCAGGAAAGATGCTCCGGGTCATCAGATAGAATTGGGGGACCCCACAGCCCCCCTTGCCTGGCTGCCATGGCACTGAGCGGGGGTGAGTGCCATCCTGTGCTCCCTGAGCCGGCGGCGGGTGAGTCACGGGGGTGCTCGGCATCACCAGGAGCGGGACCCTCCTGCTCCGGGTTCTACCTAAATGCCGCTGGGAACAGCCAGGTGGTGAGGCAGCCATCTCCCAGCTCCTGTGCCACTGGGGGTGCAGGCCCCACATCGAGGGTGGGGGTGCTCAGCAGCGATGGCTGCCCCCAGAGAGTGGCTCCCGGGAAGCTCCATGCCTCTGGGAGGGTACTCGCCGGCCGGGCAGGGACGGAGGGACGGTGTCCCCCGCTGCTGCTGCAACACCGGTGGGGGACAATGGCCACGGGGGCCACAGCACGGCCAGAGCCCTGAGCTGCCAGCGGGAGGGAAGGGCCCTGGGAGGGTCGGCCATGGTGATGGCAATGGCCCCCAGCCCCATGGCTCACCTGTCCCCTGCCAGTCTCTGTCCCCCTCCACCTCCTACCTGTCCCCCTTCCCTACCTGTCCCTGTCCCCTCCTGTCCCCCACCCGTCCCCAGCCCCTGCCCTGTCCCTCCCATCTCCTGCCTGTCCCCTGCCCCTCCCCCCCCCCCCCAGCCCATCCAGCCGCTGTCCCCTGCTCCGGCCTCCTCCACGCGGCAGGCATCATTCCGCGCCTCACCCCCCTCCGGGCCGTGTCGCCCCCTCTGGGCCCCCTCCCCTGCCCGGAACCAGGGAGGGAAGGTTTATGGCTGCCGCCCCCCCCCGCCTTCCCCCAGGCCCTCGCTGCCCGCCCCTCCCCCCGGCCCCGCCGTGCCCCTCCCCCTCTCTATCGCCCCCCTCCCACTCTTTCCCTCTAGGTGTGTCCCCCCCCGGTGCCCCCCGCCCCCGCCGGGCCACCCCCCGCCGCCGCCGCACCTCCCGCAGGCCGCCATGGCAACAACTCCCGCACCGCCCGCCGCCATCTTTGCTCCTCCCGCCCCGCGCCCCGCCCCCGCCGGCCTCGCGCGCCCCACTGCGCCTGCGCCGCCGCCGCGCCACGCCCTCCCGCCTGACGCCGCCGCGTCGCCATGGAAACCGAGCGGCGTATGCCCCCCCCCCCCCCCCCCCCCCCCC
>JAOQGH010000167.1:2500-12435 GCA_025769975.1 Gallinago jamesoni
TGGGCTGGGCCAGCCTGGCCGGGCTGCTGGGGCTCAGGCAGGTGTTGGGCTGCCCTGACGGCCGTGGGCAGGACTTCCTGTCGGACATGGCCATGACGGAGGTGGATCGCTTCATGGACCGGGAGCACCTGATCTTCCGGGAAAACACCCTCGCCACGAAAGCCATAGAGGAGTACCTGAAACTCATCGGCCAGAAATACCTCAAGGATGCCATTGGTGAGCTCCACCGGCACTGGGGGGGTCCCCATCATGGCCAGGGGTCCCCATCATGGCCAGGGTCCCATTGACATGGTTGTGGGACACTGGATGGTCCTCACACATGGCCATGTCCTCGTTGGTATGGCCGTGGGATGGTTGAGTGGTCTTTTCTCATGGCCGCATCCCCATTGGCATCACCATGGTCCCTTCTTGTGGTCATGGGACAGTTAGGTGATCCCCTCTCATGGCTGTGTCCCCGTTGTTATGGCCCCGTTGGTGTGGCCAGGGGATGGCTGGGTGGTCCTTTCTCATGGCCATGTCTCCATTGAGGTGGTCTGGCTATGGGACAATTGGGCGGTCTCCAGCCCCTGTTCATTTCCAGGTCATGAGATGGTTGGGTGGTCCCTTCTCATGGCCATGACCCCATTGGGCTGGCTTGGCTGTGGGACAGTGGGGTGGGCCCTGGTCCCCTCTGATGTCCCCGTCGCCACGCAGGCGAGTTCATCCGGGCACTGTACGAGTCAGAGGAGAACTGTGAGGTCGACCCCATGAAGTGCTCGGCCTCCACCTTGGCTGACCACCAGGCCAACCTCCGCATGTGCTGCGAGCTCGCCCTCTGCAAGGTGGTCAACTCGCACTGGTGAGTCCTAGGGCTGGGGACCTCCTCTGGCGTCCCCCACTGTGGGTCCCTGACTGTGTCCCCCCACCCCATGCAGCGTGTTCCCACGGGAGCTGAAGGAGGTCTTCGCCTCGTGGCGGCTGCGATGCGCCGAGCGGGGCCGCGAGGACATCGCTGACCGGTTGATCAGCGCCTCGCTCTTCCTGCGGTTCCTCTGCCCCGCCGTGATGTCCCCCAGCCTCTTCGGCCTCATGCAGGAGTACCCCGACGAGCAGACTGCCCGTACCCTCACCCTCATTGCCAAGGTCATCCAGAACCTGGCCAACTTCACCAAGTGAGTGCCCTGAGAGGAGGAGGGAGGGGTGGTGGTGGATGAACAGTGGTTGGGTGGAGGGACCGTGGAAGACTCGTGTGGGAGGGGAGGAGAATGGAGGGAAGGTGGGATGGATGGGTGGATTCATGGGTGGGTGGAGAGTAGGCAGATGGATGAGTCGATGGAGGGAAAGAAGATGGATATATGGACGAAAGGTGGATGGAAGAGTTGACAGACCAGTTGGAAGGGACACGAACATTTAGAGATAAGATGGCTGGGTGAGTTGATAGATGATGGGTGTAAGATGGATAGATGAGCTGATGGATGATGGACAGAAGGTGGAGGGATGAGTTAATGAATGGACAAAAGACAGAATGGATGGATGAACTGGCAAATAGATGGACAGAAGATGGATGAGAGTATGAATGGGCAGAAGGTGGAGGGATGAGTTGATGGATGGAGGGACGGATGACTTGGTGGATAGATGAGTGTAGAAGATGAACAGAAGACGGGTGAGTTGAGGGAGGATGAGTGGAAGACGAGTGAGTTGATGGGTGGGTGAGGTGGTGGATGGCAGGAAGAAGGATAAACAGAAGATGGCTAGATGGATGAAGGTGGGGGGGATAACTTGGTAGATAGATAGATGGATGGATGAGTTTGGTGGGCACAAGGATGATAAATGGATGGATTTATGGATGGAAGAAAGATGGACACATGGATGAGCTGGTGGATAGATGGATGGACAACAAATGCATGGCAGAGCTGCATGAAGGCCAGATGTGTCGGGGTCCACCAGCCACTGAGGAGGCCAGCACAGACCCCACTGAGTGCCTGTCCACAGGTTTGGCAGCAAGGAGGAGTACATGGCCTTCATGAATGAGTTCCTGGAGCTGGAGTGGACCAGCATGCAGCAGTTCCTCTATGAGATCTCCAACCTGGACACCCTCACCAACAGCACCAGCTTCGAGGGCTACATTGACCTGGGCCGTGAGCTCTCCACCCTGCACGCCCTCCTCTGGGAGGTCATGTCCCAGCTCAGCAAGGTATCCCGGTCACCTGGGACCCCCGTGGTAGGGGGATCACCTGGATCCTCTCCTGAGTGGTGATCAGGAGCTTGGATGCCAAAGTTCTCCCCAGGGGAGGTTTTGGGGTCCTGGACATCTGGGTGCCCCCGGATAGACATTTTGGGTCTCATCCACCCCTGCCCCCAAGGGGAGGTCTTTAGAGTCCCAACCCCTTGTATCCCACTATGGGAGGTCATTCATGTCCCATCTATCTATGCCCCACCATGGGAGGTCACTGGGGTCCCATCCACCTGTGCCTTTCCAGGGGTGGTCATTGGGATCCCAGGACCCTGTGTCCCACCATGGGAGGTCATTGGGGTCCAGTCCACCCATGTCCACCCAGAGAAGATTACTGGGGTCCCGTCCACCCTTGGCCCCACAGGGAGGTCATTGCAGTCCCAGCCGGTCCCATTGCACCAGGGGAGGTTACTGGGGTGCCGGGGGTTGGGGTGGGGATGCCTGGCTGACCTGCCCCTCAGGAGGCCCTGCTGAAGCTGGGCCCGCTGCCCCGGCTGCTGACGGACATCAGTGTGGCCCTGCGCAACCCCCACCTGCAGCGGCAGCCAAGCCAGGGGGAGCGGCTGCCCCCCAAGGGGCTGGTGCTGCGGGGGCCTTCCACCGACCTCCAGCCCTACCTCGTCCGCGACCTCAACAGGTGGGGATTCCCAAGAACCTCCCTGTGTCCCTCCACATCCCCATGGTACCCCCATCCTCATGGCACCTCCACATCCTCGTGGTACCTTCATATTTCCATGGTACCTCCACATTCTGCCCCATGTCCACCCCACTATGTCTCCCCATGTCACCATGGTGTCCCCCCACGTCACCCTGGTGGCCCCTGGTGTCACCTGGGTTGTCTGCCTACTCCCTGTGAGTCCTTCTCCTCATCTGCTCTCTACCCCTGCAGCTCGGTTGACCTCCAGTCCTACATGGTGCGGGGCCTCAACAGGTGGGTGACGGGGACAAGATGGGGAGGGGGTGGGGATGGCATGAGGATGATAAAGGGATAGTGATGGGGACAAAGATGAGATGGAGATAGGGATGGGGTGGGGACAGGGATGAGGATTAGGATGGGAAAGTAAGATCAAGATGGGGATAGGGAGGGAGATGGAGATAGGGATGGAAATGGATATGAGGATGGAGATGGGGATGGAGATGGAGGTGGGGATGGGATTGGGGGTGAGGATGAAATGGAGTTGGGATGTTGATGGAGAGGGGGTTGGGGATGAGGGTGGTTTGGGATGGGGATGAAATGGGGTTGGGATGAGGATGGAGATGGAGACTGGGATGGAGTTGGAGATGAGGATGAAATGGGGTTGGGGTGATGAAGATAGAGATGGTGTTGGGGATGAGGATGGAGATAGGGCTGGGATGGAGATGGCGATGGGGATGTGGCTGAGACCAGTGTGGGGACCTCGCCAGAGGTCCCAGCCCCTCCTTAACCCCCATCCCTCCCAGCTCCATGGACATGCCCCGCCTGCCCTCCCCGCCGCAGGAGAAGGGGCCACAGGAGGTGCTGGTCCTGAGCCGCCCCCCCCTGGCCCGCTCCTCCCCCGCCTACTGCACCAGCAGCTCCGACCTGACGGAGCCCGAGGGGGGCCGGGGAGTTCTGGGGGTGGGCAAGAGCGTCTCCATGCTGGACCTTCAAGATGGCCGCGTTGACAGCATCCCTAGTTTGCCCGCCGAGCTGCTCGCCGCCGGGGGTCCTGCCCCAGGGGGGGCTGGAGGGGGGCTGCGTCCCGGCCGCCTCTCCCAGGGCAGCGCCTCCAGCCTGGCCCCCCCACGCCTGGGGGTCCCCGAGCCGGGGGGGCCGCAGTTGCGGGTCCCCCTCTCCTTCCAGAATCCTCTTTTTCATTTGGCGGCCGACGGACCCTTGCGGGGACCCGAGCCGGGGGGTGAGGGGCCCTTCGCCCCCCCCCTGCACGGGTACAGCAAGAGCGAGGAGCTGGCGGCGCCCCCCCCCAAGCACATCACCCACAGCCACAGCTACAGCGACGAGTTCGCCCGGCCAGGGGGGGACTTCAGCCGGCGGCAGCTCTCCCTGCAGGACAGCCTGGCCCCCCCCCAGATCACCATCGGGGCCCCCCCGCCCCCCACCCCTCGGGGAACCCGGGCGGGGAAAGGTGGGGGGGCAGGGCCGGCAGCTCTGGGGGTGCCCTCCAAGCCGCGGCCGGCCAGCGGGAACCTGCTGGCGTCCCCTGAACCGTCGTACGGACCCCCCCGCTCCCGGCAGCCCTCCCTGGCCAAGGAGGCATCGGTGGCCGGGATGAAGCCACCGGTCACCAAGCAGGTGGGGGGGACACAAGGGACAGGGTGGGGATGGAGGACATGGGGGCTATGAGGGACATGGAGGATATGGGGGCTGTGGAGCACAGTGGGGATGGAGGGACATAGTGGGGACATGATGGGGATGGAGGACATGTGGACACGGTGGGGATGGGGGACATGATGGGAACATGGGGGCTGTGAGGGACATGGAGGATATGGGGGCCATGCGGCACGGTGGGGATGAAGGGACATGGTGGGGATGGAGGACATGAGGACATGGTGAGGTTAGGGGACATGATGGGGATGGGGACATGGGATCTAGGAGGGACATGGAGGATATGGGGGCCATGCGGCATGGTGGGGATGGAGGACATGGGGACATGGTGGGGATGGGGGAAATGGAGGGTAAGGGGACCATGGGGGCCATGGGGCACAGTGGGACTGGAGGACATGATGGCTATAGAGGACATGGAGGATATGGGGGCCATGGAGACATGGTAGGGATGGAAGACATGGGGGCTGTGGAGGACATGGGGACATGGTGGAGATGGAGGACATGGGGACACGAAGACATGGTAGGAACATGAGTGCTATGGGAAACATGAAGGATATGGGGGACAGGGGGACAATGGGGATGTAAAGGGACATGGGGACATGGTGGGGACATGGAGGGATATAGGGGACATGTTGGGGATGGGGGATGTGGTAGGGATGGAGGACATTGGGGACATGGGGACATGAAGAGCATGGGACATGGTGGGGATGGGGACACAGAGGGACATGGGTGACATCAGGCATGGTGGGGATGGAGGGACACGGATGGACATGGGGGACTTTGTGGGGACACTCAGGACAGGGGGGGACATGGCAGAGATGGGGGGACATGGCAAGGCTGTGGGTGGACGTGGGGACACACCGTGGGGATGAGAGGGACCAAGCCTGTCCTTGTGTCCCCACCGCATCCCCCCCCACCCCCAGGCCTCGCAGACGCCCTCGACGCTGAACCCGGTGATGCCGGCGGCGGAGCGCACGGTGGCCTGGGTGTCCAACATGCCGCACCTCTCGGCCGACATCGAGAGCTCCCACATCGAGCGCGAGGAGTACAAGCTCAAGGAGTACTCCAAGTCCATGGACGAGAGCCGGCTGGACCGGGTAGGGACCACCGACGGACCCAGGCATCCAGGGCTCCAGGAGATGACTTTGGTGGACCCCAGGTTCCAGGGACACAAGTGTCCAGGCCCCAGGAAATGACCCTTATGGACCTAAGAGTGCAGGCCCCAGGAGATGACTCTGATGGGTCCAGGTGTCCAAGCTCCAGGAGGTGGCCCTGGTGGACTCAGGTGTCCAGAACCCAGGAGAGGATGCTGATGGTCCCGGGCATCCAGGCCCCAGGAGATGACCCTGATGGATGCAGATCCCAGGTGTCCAGGTCCCAGGGGATGATGCTGATGGACCCAGGTTATGGGTCTTCAGTTGTCCAGGCCCCCTGATGGACCCAGTTGTCCAGACACCACTTGTGGTAGAAAACAAGGTGTCCATGCATCACTTTCAGGCCTATACAGGTGTCCAGGTGTCACCGTGGCGGGGACCGAGGTGTCTGGCCATCACCATGGGTAGTCCCAGGTGTTTTGGTGTCATGGTGGGGACCTAGATGATGTTGAGTTGTGACCATGGCAGGCACCTAGGTGTCTGGGCATCACTGTTGGGAGAACCTAGGTGTCTGGGCGTCACCACGGTGGGAACCCAGGTGTTTGGGCATCACCGTGGTGGCAATCCAGGTGTCCAGGTGTCATCATGGGTGGTCCCAGGTGTCACCATGGGTCGTCCCAGGTGTTTGGGTGTCACCATGGTGTGGACTCGGGTATCCAGGTGTCACCACAGGTAGCCCAAGGTGTTGGAGTGTCTTCTTGGTGGGACCTAGATGTTTGGTCATGACCCTGGTGGAGACTCAGGTGTTCAGATGTACCTGTTGGGAGAACTCAGGCGTCCGGTGGTGGTGGTGGGACTGGGGGGGGAGGTTGGTGCCGTCCCCCTGCAGTGTGGGTTGTGTCAGGTGAAGGAGTACGAGGAGGAGATCCACTCGCTGAAGGAGCGGCTGCACATGTCCAACCGCAAGCTGGAGGAGTACGAGCGGCGCCTGGTGTCGCAGGAGGAGCAGACGAGCCGCATCCTGCTGCAGTACCAGCACCGCCTGGAGCAGAGCGAGAAGCGCCTGCGGCAGCAGCAGGCCGAGAAGGACTCCCAGATCAAGAGCATCATCGGCAGGTGAGGGAGGGACCCGGCCCCGGGGATGGCGAGGGGACACCGGGGACGCTAGGGGGATGGGAGGGCCGGGGGGAGTCACTGGAGGGACGTGAGGGAGATGGGGCGCAGGAGGACGTGAGGGACAGGGAGGACATGGTGACACAGGAGGGACATAGTGGGACAGGGAGGACATGGGGATATAGATGGACAGGGAGGACATGAGGACATAGAGGAACATGGAGGCCATGGGGACACAGAGGAATATGGGGATGGAGAAGGACTCGAGGGACATAGTGGGACCGGGAGGACATGGGGACAACAGGACAGGGGGACACAGGAAGACTTGAGGGACATTGTGGGACAGGGAGGAGATGTGGACACAGAAGGACATGAGGGACATATGGGGAGGGACATGAGGGACATGAAGAATATGGGGATATAGATGGACACGGAGGACATGAGGACATAGAGGAACATGGAGGACATAGGGACAGAGGGACATGGGGACGTAGAAGGAGTTGGAGGCAATAGATGGACACGGAAGACAGGGGGACACAGAAGGACTTGAGGGACATTGTGGGACAGGGAGGACATGTGGACACAGAAGGACATGAGGGACATAGATGGACACGAAGAACATGGGGATATAGATGGACACGGAGGACATAAGGACACAGAAGAACATGGAGGACATGGGGACACAGAGGGAGATGGGGATGTAGAAGGACTCGAGGGACATAGTGGGACACCAGGACATGTGGACACAGAAGGACTTGAGGGACGTAGTGGGACAGTGAGGACATGAGGATATAGATGGACATGGAGGATATGAGGGACATAGAAGAACATGGAGGACATGGGGACACAGAGGGACATGGGGACGCAGAAGGACATGAGCGACATAGCGGGACAGGGAGGACATGGGGGCACCAGGACAGGGGGACAGAGAAGAACATGAGGGACAGAGTGGGACAGGGAGGACATGTGGACACAGAAGGACATGAGGGACATAGATGGACATGAAGGACATGGGGACATAGATGGACATGGAGGACATGAGTAGATAGAAGAACATGGAGGACATGAGGACAGAGGGACATGGGGACATAGAAAGACTGGAGGGACATAGTGGGACAGGGAGGACATGGGGCCACCAGGATATGGGGACACAGAAGGACACGAGGATATAGATGGACATGGAGGACATGAGGGACATAGAGGAACATGAAGACACAGAGGGATGTGGGACATAGTAGGACATGAGGACATGGAAGGACACAGGGCACGGAAGGACCTGAGGGGACACAGTGGGACAGGAGAGACATGGGGACACAGAGGGACATGGGGAAGGTGAGGGAGATAGAGGGACATGGAGGATATGGGGACACAGGGTACAGAGAGGGAGACAGAGGACACGGGGACACAGAGGGACATGAGGACACTTGGACACAGCAGGACAAGGGGGTGCCCCCTCGTGTCCCTGCATGTCCCTGGGGCCACTGGCTGCCCCCAGCTCAGCCTGTCCCCACAATGTCCCTGTGTGTCCCAGGGGGGTCCCTGGGGTGTCTCTATGTGTCCTTGGGTAGAGTGGCAGAGGGTCCTTAGGTGGGTGTCCCCGAGGGGTGTCCCCAGGGGTGCTCCCATGACTGAAGCTGTCCCTGGGGGTGTCCCCATGACCTGTGGTTGCCCCAATATCCTTGGAGTGTCCCCATGACCTGGGGTGGCCCTGGGGATGGCCCCATGACCCTGGTGAAGCCTGGCCCTGGGGGTGGGAAGGTGTCCCTGGGGTGTGTCTCTTTGACCTGGCATGTCCCTGGGTGTCCTGGAGGGATGGCAGGGTGTCCCCATGGGTGTCCCCATGACCTGGGGTGTGCCTGGGGTTGTCCCTATGTCCTTGGGATGTCCCCATGTTGTCCCTGGGGTTTTTTCCCATGACCTGGAGTGTCCCTGGAGATGTCCCCAAGACCCTGGTGAAGCCTGATGCCCGGGTGGTGTCCCTGAGGGTGGCAGTGGGATCCTGGGGGGTGTCTCCAGAGGCGTCCCCATGACCTGGGGTCTCCCTGGGGTTTTCTGCATGTCCTTGGGGTGTCCCCAAGTTGCCCCTGGGGGTGTCCCCAAGATCCAGGGTGTCCCTGGGGTTGTCCCCATGTCCTTGAGGTGTCCCTGGGGGTGTCCCCATGACCCTGGTGAAGCCTGGCCCTCAAGTGGTGTCCCCAGGGGTGTCCATGAGGGTGGCAGTGGGACACCAGGGGGTGTCTCCAGGGGTGTCCCCATGACCTGGGCTGTCTCTAGGGTTGTCCCTATGTCCTTGGGGTGTCCCCAAGTTGTCCCTGGGGGTGTCCCCATGACCCAGGGTGTCCCTGGGGTTGTCCCCATGTCCTTGGGGTGTCCCTGGGGGTGTCCCCATGACCCTGGTGAAGCCTGGCCCTCAAGTGGTGTCCCCAGGGGCATCCCCATGACCCGAGATGTGCCCGGGGTTGCTCCCATAACCCAGGGTGTCCCTGGGGTTGTCCCCATGACCTGGGGTGTCCTCAAGTTATCTCTGGGGGTGTCCCCATGACCTGGGGTGTCCCCAAGTTGTCCCTGGGGGTGTCCCCATGACCCGGGGTGTCCCTGGGTTTGTCCCCATGTCCTTGGGGTGTCCCTGGGGGTGTCCCCATGACCCCGATGAAGCCTGGTCCCCGGGTGGTGTCCCCAGGGGCGTCCCCCGGGGGTGGCAGCGGGACCCCGGGGGGTGTCCCCGTGTTCCCCGGGGTGCCCCCCCGGGGGTGGCAGCGTGACCCCGGTGAAGCCTGGCCCCGCAGGCTGATGCTGGTGGAGCAGGAGCTGCGCAGGGATCACTTGGGCGCCCACGACCCCCCCGAGGGCCGGCGGCGGCTGCTCGACGCTCAGGTGGAAATTACAATGTCATTGCTCTGCTCCGTGTGACATCGGCCATCCCACGCCGCGCTGGGGGACACCGGGGCGGGGGGAGGGCGGGGGGGGCATCCAGGGCGGGGGGGGTGGGAAACCCATGGGGGGTTGTGGACACCCATGGTGGGGGGAGCTATGGGCACCCATGGGGAGTGATATGGGCACCCATGGCGGGGGGGGGGGGTATGGGCACCCCAAGGCAGGGTTACTGGGGGTCTGTGGGTGCCCTTGGGGGGGTTATTGGCATCCCTCGAGAGAGGGGGGGCTGGGGGCACCCTGGGTGGGGGGGGGGATGGGCACCCTTTGGGAAGGATAT
>JAOQGH010000168.1:0-12419 GCA_025769975.1 Gallinago jamesoni
TACAGTCTCCCACAGTATCCTCCTGGAGAAACTGGCTGCCCATGGCTTGGATGGGAATACTCTCCACTGCGTTAAAAACTGGCTGGAGGGCCAGGCCCAGAGAGTTGTGGTGAATGGAGTTAAATCCAGGTGGTGTCTGGTCACGAGTGGTGTCCCCCAGGGCTCTGTATTGGGGACAATTCCCTTTAACATCTTTATCAATGATCTGGACGAGGGGATCAAGTGCTCCCTTGGTAAGTTCAAAGATAACACCAAGTTGGGTGGGAGTGTCGACCTGCTGGAGGGTAGAAAGGCTTTGTAGAGCGATCTGGAGAGGCTGCAGAAAGAACAAGGGAGCAATCTTTTCTGAGCAAGTGTTGTGTTTTGATCTCACCTACCCTCAGCAAAGCTCCACCTGAAGGCAGCGGGGCAGAGACTGCTCCTCCCCAAACAAACATGGCGGCCGGGCCTGTGGGAGGACATGATGGCTGCGGGCACGGCCAGAAATGAACATGGCCGCCGGGAGCCCCGTGCCGGGACTGCAACTCCCGGCATGCCCTGGGAACGAACGCAGGCCACTAGGAGACCGGTACCAGGACTACAGCTCCCGGCATGCCCCGGGGCACCCCTTCCTGCCCTCTGACTCCTGCGGTAGCCATGGCGGTTGTCGGGGCCATGGAAGGGCCAGGCCCCGCGGGTGTCAGGTCCAGGGCTTTGAGCAACCTGGTCTGGTGGGAGGTGTCCCTGCCCAGGGCAGGGGGGTTGGAATTCGATGGTCTCTAAGGTCCCTTCTGCTCTTAACCATTCTATGATTCTATGGTGATTCTCTCCCAGTGGATTTTAACTTTCTAATGCACCTGAAACGCAGTGAATATTGCATAAGCTTGATAGCCGCCCCATTTGCCACCACGTTTGTAACAGTGGGTGGAAAAAATGGTCTTTTTCTTGCTGAGGGGCTCCTTCAAGGGCAAGGATCGTATGGGAGCACCCAGCCAAAGTGGTTTCAGAGCACAATATGTGGGATGCAGGGAGTTGTCATCCGGCTGGGCTTTATCTCCACCTTGACAGACCCTTGTCTATGCAGAGAGAACTTGGGGGGGAGCTGGGAAAGAACCAGCAGGCGTACGGAGCCTTGAATGCTCCCTTAACGAACAAAACGCTCCGAGTCCCATCCCACCGCTATTTGGTGACTTCAAGGTGACTTCTAGACATCACAAAATCAGCACCATGACCTAAAGAGCCATCGCACCAACCAGAGATAAACATTCCAGAGAGTGTAATTCACTCGGATATAATCCTGCACCCCCGTTGAATCAGGAAATAGAGACCCCTGTAAGGTTTGGGGAGAAAAACGGGGAATCTTCCAATGATACAGCTGGCCTGTAGGAGATTCTTCCTGCCCCACCTTGTCCAGGGGTTGAGTGACCTTTCCTGAGAGAGAGGGTACGTGATTAAGAAACATACCTATGGTATATGGCATGCTATTAAGATCATGATTAATGCACTTTCTTAAGATATTAATATTTAGGGCGCTTGTGGTTTGTGTTGTTACTTTTCAGGGTCACTTGTAGGTTGAAATAGTGTATTGTGCAAATTGCTTTTAAATTGTAATAGTGCATTCTCTATTGTAGCCACAGAACCTGTGTTGGACCTACAGGTGAAGTCCAAATAAATTGTTAATTTGAACCTCTCGGTGAAGTCTTTTTCTCCCTGCCACAAGGATATTTAAAACCTGGTGTGCTTTTCTTCAGCAGCTGGATATGAACTGCACCAAGACGAAGCAGCGGCCTCTCCGGGAGAAGGACACTCTGCTCAAGAGGGAGATGGTGCCCTGTTCTCTGTACAATTCCAGTGCTGTGAGTATTTCTCAGCCTTGCTGGTGTATCTGCACTGTGGAGGTCATGCTCCCCCTCTGCCCTGCCCTGGGGAGGCCCCATCTGGAGCACTGGGTCCAGTTTTGGGCTCCCCAGTTCCAGAAGGACAGGGAACTGCTGGAGAGGGGTCAGCAGAGGGCTACAAAGATGATGGGGGGCCTGGAGCATCTCCCTTATGAGGAGAGGCTGAGGAACTTGGGTCTGTTTAGTCTGGAGAAGGCTGAGGGGGGATCTGATCTTAAAGGGTGATAGGTTGATAAATAGATTGATTGATTGATAGATTGATAAATACTCAAAGGGTGGGTGTCAGGAGGATGGGGCCAGTCTTTTCTCAGTGGTGCCCAGGGACAGGACAAGAGGAAATGGGCACAAACTTGAACATAAGAAGTTCCACCTATTTCAGAAGTTTTGGAGTTAAGACATCCATTAAAATGCAGTCCCTCTGAAGGGACTTTTTCTGAAGTCAGAAAAAATGTGCTGGGCAATCACCAACCATATGAAACATAATGAGAGCAAGTGCCCCATTCTCCTGGGATGGGGTCCTGTGAGAAGCAGGCAGTTGGACTTAATGACCCTTATGGGTCCCTTCCAGTTCGAGATACTTGATTCTATGATCACACATCCTCTCTGCTCTTTCATGATCATCGCAGTACACATGGGTTTTCTCCTTTGATGAAGTCAGAATGTCCTCTGTTCCAGCAGAGCCAGCAGTGGCCGTGTCACCGTGATGTCACACTGGGCCTGTGACACGGCAGCACTGGGGTATAAAAGGGGCCGCAGGGCAGCGAGTCCTGCACCCTGGAGAAGTGTCCGTAGGACGATCAGGGATGAGCTCCCACATGGCTGCCGCCGCTAAGGAGCGACCCGCCAGCGTGAGGCGGAGGAAGATGGATTTCTGGGGTGGGATGGAGCACCCCTTCATGATGCCCAGCATCACCCCCAAAGGTGGGTGCCACTGCAGGAGCGTTTCCACCACCAACAGCTGCAGCTTTGTGTGGGCAAGACTCAGCCCTGCAGCCATCTCAGGGGTGTCTCCGCCTGGGGCTGGGGACAGCAGTGACACTGTACATCTGCCAACGCGTGACAGCTCAGGGGCTGGTGTTGGAGGGCTGAGAGACAGGGGACATGGAGCATGACCCGGTTTTCCTTTGTTTTCCAGAGCAAGTGGCCATCTGGGATGCAGTGGCCGGCTACGTTCAAGAGCAGCTCCTGCTGCACAAGGTGAGGGGACACCCACATCCTCCTCATCCACCCAGAGGTGCAGGAGATCCCATGGCCTTGAGGCAGGGCCTGCAGTTGCTCTTCCCCTCCTCAGAAAGCAGGAAACACCCCAGAAGTCCCCACCGACGGGACACCTTCCACTAGACCAGGCTCCTCAACTCCCCATCCAACCTGCCTCAAACATCTCCAGGGATTTGTAGGTGGATTTGTAGGTGGTGGTGTACCTCAGAGCTGATCCTGATCGCTGGAGACACCCTGGATGCCCTGGGGCTACTGACTGCAGAACTGAATTTTTGGAGGGTCAAGCAGAGGGAGAAGACTCAGCATCTCCTCCCCAAAGCTCTTCCCACTTCTGTGGCTTCTACCTGTGAACAGTGGGAGCAGAAGGAGGGTCCAGCCTGAAGCATCATCCCCGGTTGGGGCTAATCCCAGCTCTTCCCTCCAGCCAGGCCTCACCCTTCAGCCCTTCCCTTCTCTTCTACTTGCAGGGGGTCCGAATTCCCAGCCTCGGCTTCTTCGACGCTGTCCCTAAACAGATCCAGGCTGGAGATGAGACCGAGACTATCCAGAGCCCTGTGTTTCACCTGGCCAGGAACCTTGCAGTTGTCCACAACCTGATGGATGACGAGGCCTACCTGCCCGGTAAGATGGCCGATTAAACCCTGGCTGGTGCACGCCTTTGCATCCCTTCCCTGGATCTGAAATGCTTCCCTAAAGCAACTCCTCCTCTGCAGAGCAGGCCCAAAAATGGTTTTTTTCTGGGGGGTTGCAATGATTGTAACATGCAGCCCTTGGGAGATGCATGCAGAAGGGCCACTGGGTGAGTGTCTTCATCCCTCTTGTGTGGTTTTCCAGGCAACAAGGAGGTGGAACCCCTCAAATACGCCAAGGTGGCCACGGCGGCCTCTGTGTCCCGGCAGAAAGTGGAGGCCTGCATCCAAGGCACCATGTCCCTCCTCTCTTACTGCCTGGGGAAGGGCAAGAACGTCGCCCTTGTCCTGAAGGACGTAGGGGTGCTCCTCATTGAAGGCATGAGGGTCACAATGAAGTATTTCAACAACTTCCTGGAGAAGATGTCCGGGAAGAAGGACTTGGAAATAGCTGGTGTTAAGGTGAGTGTTTTGGCTTCTCCACGGCCTGGGCAGTCCCACAGCGGTGCCCCAGCACTGCTTTTGTGGAGCCCACCGTCAGCTGCTTGGACCAGGCAGGAGCTATGCTCCCACCAACTGTCACTGCCTTGGGCTCCTCCGATATCAAATGCCTCAGCCATGCTGAGGACATCGGGCCATCTTCCTGCTCCTCTGTTGCAGGTCCCCCAGCTGCTGGACATGGTGGTGTCCCAGACAGTACCTCTGGCCTCATTGACATTTTCTGGCCAGGTCATCATCTTTCCAGAGTGAGTAGATCTGTGGATGCAGCCTCTAGTTGCTCGGCTGTGGGTTGGTAGCATTTGCTTCCTCTGGCCACCGGTGTCCCGCCATGGAGGGCAGCAGCTGTCATTCCTGTCCCCAGCCCAGAGTCATGCCTGTGAGGCAGACCTGATGGGAAAGATGGCGGACTTTGGGTGACACCTTCTTCCCGTCGTGGCCTCTGTTCTTTGCAGGGTGACTCCATTTCCCAGGACGGTACTCGGGGATGGGGTAGAGACAGGTTGGGAGATCTGCTTGTGAGCAGGCTGATGGTGCTGTGGGTCACACTGGTTTCATCTCGTCGCCTCTAGGTTTGAACTGGAGTTTGTGCCCAGAGCACCACCACCACCACCACCATCCAGGGAGCCTCCCAAGGCCTTGGAAAAATTCTCTGCTGAAGATATGCAGAAGATAGAAGAGGTTTTGCTAGCTCTCAGGCAAGGCACAGCAGGTAAAGCTCCTTTCCGGACAGAGCCAACCAGCTTCTGTGATATATTGGGAAAAATCCTTCGGTCATGGTTGTCAAAAGACTCCCAACTTGTGCCGAAGCTTCGTCACGGCCTTTTTTGCTAACGACTTGTTGGCTTCCACAAAACCGAACCCCAAGGTTGGGATGTGCCCAAGGGAGCAGTGGGAGGATGACAGTTCAAGGCCCCTCAGAAACATCTGCTCTGCAAGAGTCCCTGTCCCAGCACTGGCACCACCCAGCTCCTCTTCCCCAAACCTGGTGCTGATAACACAGTCGCAAAAACGTGTTGCACCGTGGAAAGGAGGAGCCTGGCAAGAGCTGGTATGACACGAGTGGGATGCTCTTCTGACAAGGTCTTCCTTTCCTTCCAGGGTTCCAGGTTCCAAGGAGGTTCCCTGAACTGCCCTCGCCTGCTTATTCCGGCTTGATTCATGATAAAGCCCAACAGCTCCAGGCGCGGAAGGAGATGGAGAACAAGAAGTTGCCATCTCAGGTCAGGTGAGTCTGGAAGCTCAGGGCTGGCATCTGCACGGGGTTATTTTCACCCCCAAAAATCCCTACTCCAAACTCCTTCTCCTCAGGAGAGCCCCAGCGTGGCCTCTGGAGCTGTGCAGAGGGACAGCCAGGTGTTCTGGCTCCCAGGGGCAGGATATGGCCCCAAACCCTTCATCTCCTCACACAGACTCCTCCCGTTGTGTCCTTTCAGTTGGCTGCAAGGGATCCCGGAAGACTCCCCTGGAAAAAAGCAGCCCGTGACCGCCCAGCCCAAAGGCAAATCCAAGCTCCGAAGGCCAGCCTCAAAGCAGAGCCGGGCGAAGGCAGCGAAAGCTCGCAGGGGCCGAGGAGACGGACAAGACCAAACAACAATCACACTGGGATCTTACACCGTCCAGAGCAAAATGCTGTCAACAAGATCTGAGGTTCAGCTCCCTGAGGAGCTCAGCTACAAGGTCTTTGTCCCACAACCACCAAGACCTGAGGTGGAGCAATTACTAAAATTGAGGCCTGAGGTGTTCTGGTCAGTGCTGAGAGAACCGCAGAAGACCATCTTAGGGGGATACAGCTTTGAGCCCTCCCTTTTGGTGCCACCAGTGTACAAGGAATCCCTGTCTGGGCCACGCCAGCCACTGCGGGCCAGGTCAGTAGTCTCCAGGATGGAGTGGCCCTGGCTGGAGTGATCAGGACTCGAGGTGCCCAGAGCAAAGGGAGCACCAGCCAAGGTAAGAAAACAGATACGTGATTTGGATCGGTGTCTTTGTAGAAATGAAGAGTTGGGGGGACAGTGGGGACTCTTCAAAGAGCCCTTAGTTCTGATTGATGTCACGGCTACGTTCCTCCCTTGGGCTCTTCCATCACCAGGGGCGAGGTACTTCTTTTCCAATATTGCCCTCTCTCCTGTAGCCTCAGGAGATACACGAGGCCATGGTATTTGGCCACGTATAGAAGATGCAACTAACCACAAGGCTGCTCTGGGCCAGAGAGGGGACTTTTCCTTCCCAGCTCATTGCTTCTTTAGGTTCCTGGTGGGAAGAGAAAGGCTTTTTGGGGAGGTCTGGCAGAGCCGTGACCTCAAGTAATCCCAAGGGATGTGCACGTGGGCAAAACGTCTCCCAAAAAGCACAGCGTATTTTAGAAGAGTCTCTCTTCTTTTGCAGAAACCTGCCTGTCTTTGGGACGCAAGGAGCTCAGGAGGGAAGAGGGGCGAATAAAAACACATTGGAGAAGTTCCAAGAGTGCTGACTTCTTTAATTGTTCCCAACGGTCCGTCACTGGGGAGAAGGGTTTCCCAGTGGGCCAGTGTGGTGCTGGAAGGCTGGCCTCATGAGGGCCTGTCCCTCAGGACCTTTTCTATCCCAGCGACCTTTTTCCATGGTCACTATGAAAAGGAACCTGCTTTCTGGGGCGGGAGAGGGCAACGGGCACTCGGAGCAACGTGGTAAAAAACTGAGTGTCCCTTGGAGGGGGAAAGGAGTGGAGGGAGAGCAGCTGGGGAAGCATGGAGGGCATCTACATGGTAGGGGAAGTGGAAGCCACCTCAGCTTTCACCCATGGCCATGGCGGAACAGGGAAGGCAAGAGAGCAAGGCTGAGCCCTGCTCTGCCCAGCTGGATCTTCCAGTTCCATTTGGGGTAGAGCCAGGGCTCTCTACTGTCCTATTTATACCAGAGTTAGTCCCATTTTTATCAGAGTTAGGTTGATGGTTGGACTATATGATCTTAAAGGTCCCTTCCAACCCAGACAATCCTATGATTCTGTGCTTTATCTCCTGGTTTATCCAATTTATATCTAATTTATATCCAATTTGGATCTGTAGTTATGAAACCCTCCAAGTAACTCTGCTGTCTGGCCATCTTGGGGGCCACCCCCAGAGAGTGAGCTCTCCCATCTCCCCATCTCCCATCCCAGCACTTTGGCACTCACGTTCCCCTGCTGTTCCCTGACATTCTCCTCCTTACTCAAATCCATCCTATTCAGCCCCGGAACCCAACTGTCCATAAAGGACCCCTGGAAACGGGGGGCCAGCCTGATGAAGGGACCAAACGATGTATTCCAAGCTGAAGGTCGCTTTTGCGGGGCCAGATCTTGACCATCTTATTGAAGCACCTCAATGGAGGGACCTCCCCACAAGCAGGAGCTCAGTGTTGGGGTGAGTTCTGTCCTGCTGGGGTGTCTGTACTGTCACCCTGCCCAGCTGAGGTCCTCCAATCAGGTCTTTCTTCTGAGGGAAATCATAAAACCATGGAGTAATTCTGGTTGTAGAGGACATCGAGAGGTCTCCAGACCAGCTGAGGCATGACCACCACCAAAGTCACACCCCTCTGGGCTACAAGATCTGCCCCCCACTTTGGCTAAAAAGCTCTCCTTTCTAACTTCCAAATTCTCCCTTTTGATTTACAACCATTGTGTTTAGGGCATAAAGCTTCTAAATTTTTTTATGTCCAAAGCTGCACCTTAAAGGCAAAAAAAACTATTTAAGGGTCTAAACTCCTTCAATTTAGAGCTTAGGTCATCAATTTCAGAGTCTAAAAGCCTCATTTCAGTGTTTAAAGCCTCATTTTTAAGATCCAACCCCTTATTTTTAAAGCCCAAACCCTAATTTTCAAGATGCAAGATACATTTTTAGGATTTGTTGCAAGCGTCATCTTTAGTTTCCATATTCTTATTTTTAGGGTCCAAAGCATCAATTCTAGGGTGCAAAGCCTCACTCTCATTGTCCAAACACTCGCTTTCAGAGACCAAATCCACATTTTTTTCGATCCATACTCTCATATTGGGTGTCCAGAGTTTCATTTATGTGGGCCAAAGCCTCATTTTTGGGGCCCAAAGCCACATTTTTAGGATCCTTGTCCTCATTTTAAGGATCTCAAGCCTCATTTTGACAGCCTAGCTACTCATTTGTAGGGTCTAAGCCCTTGCTTAAAAGACAAATCCGCAGTTTTAGGGTCCAAAGGTTTGTTTCTAAGGGTCAAAGCCTCATTTTGAGTGTCCAAACATTAGTTTTTATGGTCCAAATATTCATTTCGGGGTCTAAAGCCATATTTGAAGGGCTGAGAGCATCATTGCAGGACCCAAATGTTCATTATTTTTGAGGCTTTGAAGCCTCTTTTAGGGCCTGAAGCCTCATTTTGAAGGGTCTAAAGCCTCATTGTCCTGGTTCTGAGGGTACAAAGCCATATTTATAAGCTCTGAAGCCTGATCCTGCCCTCAGGTACTGCTGTTCTAAGCAAGTTGTAGTTAGCACCCTCCCTTTCAACACAGCTGGGAGAGCAGGAGGCGGCCCCTGGCTTCTGCGGGTGCTTTTGGTGTCGCTGGTGGCATTGTCCAGGGCAATCCTTTATCCCTCGTGGCCAGCTCTAAGCTTCCACAAAGCACAGTCCTTCCTTGCAGGCCTGGGCTGTCCTTTCATTTGTCTGACTTAAGCATCGAGCAAGACCAGGGCCTGCAGCCACACCCCAGCGCCTCATTACACCACAGCCCATCCTGCCAACTGATACATCTAGTCACAAAACTAACACACTCTCAAACTACGGAGCCTGGCAGACAGTGCAGTTCGGGAAGGGGATTTCCTAACGCCTCTCAGAGCGCCTCAGGCCCTCCACGCCCCAGCGCGCAGGCCAGGGGACGGGGACTAGGCCGCTCCGCTGCCATGACAACCGCTGCTTCCGCCCGGGGCCTGCCCCGACAGCCAATTGGATGCTTCCACGGAAAGCGCTACCAATCAGAGCTGGGCTTGCCCTGCCCAATCCCAGCGACGCTCTGCAGGGAGAGGCCCGCCCCCGGCTTGAGACGTGCGGGGCCTTCTGGGCCTTGGCTCCTCAAAGGCCTGAGGCGGGTGAGGAGGAGGAAGGCCCGGGTGCTTCCTGACTAGTGTCCTCTCAAAGGAGCACACCACACCACAGCAAGGTGCCTGGTGCCATTGTGGAGCAAAGGAAGCGAATCTCATCTGGGCCTCTGGGCCCTCAGCTCAGCCTCAGGCCCTAACTGGGCCTGAGGAAACCTCCTGCCGCCTTCTGGTGGTCCTCATTTCAAGTGAGGGTTGTTTCCTCCTCGATCTTCATCTTCCCCTGTCTTTTTCATGTTGGCAAAACAGCTAACTGCTGTTAAGCTACCTGCTTAATTGCTTGTTAAAACTAATGAGCTCCCTGTTACCAGATAATGACCATATTTATTGCAGCCCTGTCTTGCATCACCATGTTCTCAGTAAAATAGCTCCATTTCTTCTCTAAAAGAAGATTCTCTACAGTTTAACCATTTATAAACTACATAAAATCTGCCTTGGCTATCACAGAATCATCTAGGTTGGAAGGGACCTTAAAGATCATCTAGTCTACCCATCAACCTATCTCTGACAAAAAAACAAATAAGAAATAGGAAATAAAAATTACTAAACCATGTTCCTGAGGAGCATGTCTACCCGTCTTTTGAACCCCTCCAGGGATGGTGCCTCAACCACTTCCCTGGGCAGCCTATTCCAATGCCCGATAAGCCTTTTGGTGAAGATATGTTTCTTAATATCCAATCTAAACCTCCTCTGGCGCAACTTGAGGCTGTTTTGAAATCAGGTTGTCTTGGGTATCAGGTTTCTCTCCATCAGAGGGAGGTGACACCCCACCTGTGCACCAGGAACTCCTTGGTGGTAGTTCCTCCGCTGGTTTTGCATCCTCAGGGGTGAAGCACTCACCTGCTGTGGCTGTGAAGGGTTTCTACCGATGTCCAGCCTGGTTTCTCTCCACAGAGACCTACCCCTCAGTGAAGAGTTGCTCCCTGGTTGTTCCTCCCCTGGCAGGCAGTGGCTCAGGCTTCCTCCCAGGACTCCCAGTGTCTTTTGGCCACCTCGGGAGGGAGCAGAACTCTTGGATAACAGGCCCAGGTTCCTCCAAAGTGGGAGGTTTTTTGTGTATGCTGCAGCCAGGCCCATGCCTGGGACTCCTCCCAGGTGTCTCCTGAGACTTTTGGCCTCCTATAAGAGAGAGCTGAAGTCCCAAGAGGACTCCCTGCAAACTTTTGTATATGGTGGAGGCAGACCCATGCCTGGAAGCTCCTCGAGGCTGCTTCTAGGATCTCCTGGAGTCTTCTGGCCTCCTGTGGAGGGAACTGAAGTCCTGGGCAGCAGGAATTCCTTCTTTGAAGGAAGCCAGCAGAGGAGTTTTGTGTGTAGGAGTCAGACACATGTGTTGCAGCTGCCCCAGGGACTCTTCCCAAGCGTTTCCTGGAGACTTCTTGCCTTCTGTTAAGGGAGGAAAGATCCTGGGTAGCAACCCCAGGTAATCTCTTCTACAATTATAGGAAGACCCGTGCCCCGTAGCTTCTATCGCCTTCTGCCAGGGTGTTTCCTCTTGAGGCTGTGGATGGCAATGGAGCTCTGTGTCTGCCGCTGCAGCACGGATCCGGGGTGTAGAGGGTTAAGAGCCAGTGGGCACAGAGCGTGACTTGGGTTTCCTTTGTTTTCCAGAGCAAACCAGCCATCTGGGATGAGGTGGCCAGCTACACCCAACAACAGCTCCTGCTGTGTCAGGTGGGGCAATGCCCACATCCTCCACGTCCACCCAGAGGGGTGAGGAGTCCCCATGGCACTGAGACATGGCCTGCAGCTACTGCTCCCCTCCTCAGAAAGAAGAAAACCCACTGCTGAAGTCCTACCTGAGGGACAAAGAGGGATCATGGAAGGGTGATATCACATCTGGTAGGTGGTATCTCCCCTGACTCCAGCACGGCTCTTTTAGAGGGGAAAGAAGAGGGAGAGAACTTGGCATCTCCTCCCCAAAGCTGTCCCCACCGCCTGGACTCGTGCCTCTCAATAGCAGGAGCATGCAGGGTGAGGCCAAAGCACCATCCATGGACATGTCATCACAGACCTTCGTCCGGGATCTTGGGAATCTGGATAAGATCCCATTGGCCTGGAAAATTACCCTGGTAATCACAGACCTGCCAGTCTCCCATCTGTGCCTGGAGAAATTATGGAGAAGGATATTCTGGGAGTTACTGAAAAATTCCTGAGAGACAACGCAGTCATTGGTCACAGCCAGCAGGGGTTCACAAGGGGAAAGTCCTCTTTAACCAACAGTTTCCTGTCCATGACAAGGTCATGTGTCTTGTTGACCCAGGAAAGAAAGCAGATGTGGTGCTTAGGGAATTTAGCAAAACTTTTGATGGCCTTTTGAAGGTCCAAGTATCCTTCTGGATGAAAAGTCCAACGTAGAGTTAGACGAGTCAGTAAGACTTGTCAATAGACAAGTCAAGTAAGCAACTGGCTCAAAGGGTTGTAGTAAATGGGGTGTCATGGTTTTGGCCAAATTGGCCAATCACGATGACAGACAGCCCCCCCCACTGCTTCTCTCCAGAGAGAGGAAAGGAAGAGATAAAGAGATTTATGAGTTTAGAAAAAGAACTGAACTACTTTAATGAAAATATTAATAATGAAATAATAAATAACAAATAATTAAAAACGTATACAGTATTTACAAAACTGTATCAAGCTCCCAGGATGTCAGCAGCAGGCACAGGGAAAAGGCCCAAACTGGAATCGGCGACGGAGAGGAGCTGGATTCCAGATCTGGAGTCAGAAATGCTTGTATTAGGATGTTTCCTAGATTGGGGCATCTGCAATCATTCCATTTTAATTAGGGTGTCTGGTGGCATTGCTGCACTACCTGCAATCCACTTACTACTGAAAATTTTTACTTCTCTACTTGGTCCCTGACATTTCTCAGGTGGAATCTCAACTTTTGCTTTTATATAGTGCTTGCCACAGGCCTGCTGCCGCTTGCCCCCTCCCCTCTTTTGAGTGAGTTCATCATAGAATCATAGAATCATCTGGGTTGGATCTAGTCTGACCCCCCCGCAGTCACAGGGACACCCCCAACTAGACCAGGGTGCCCAGGGCCTCCTCGAGTCTCCCCTTGAATGTCTCCAGGGAAGGGGCCTCAACCACCTCCCTGGGCAACCTCTTCCAGTGCTCCACCACCC
>JAOQGH010000169.1:0-12293 GCA_025769975.1 Gallinago jamesoni
AGAGCGGGCACCCGGCTCCACCGGCCCTGGGGGGTGCAGGGCGCCGGATGGGGGGGGGGGGGGAATTTTCCCCTACAGGACGTTTTTGGGGGTGGGGGGCAAGGTGGCTGGTCCCTGTGTGCCCACGGCTGCACCCTCCGGAGAGGGGCATGGACCCCCGGCCACCCCGAGGGGCTGCGCGGGGCCGGGGGGAGGCAGCCAATAAAGTCTGTTCTGGGCAAGGCTGGTGGTGGCCCCCTCTTCTGGGGGGGGTGGGGGTGCTGGTGGTACCGTGGGGGGGGGACAGGGGGGAGATGGTGGGAGCGGGGAGGGAGGGCTGACGCAGCCGCAGCTGCGCCCGAGGGACAAGGCCGTGCCTGGCACCGATCACCACGCCAGCTCCGTCCATAAATAGCTTTAAATAACAGCGCTGAAATAAATTACAGCTGCGTGGCTGCGCCGGGGGTGGGGGGCAGCAGCCAGGGCGGGGGGGGGGGGGACCCGGGGTCCTGCCCGAGGGACCCCCAGTTGTGTCCGCCAAGGGGCTGAGGTAGATGAGGTTGCCTTGCACTTGGGGGGAGGCTCCCCAATGACGTCCTGCTCCTGGGGGGCTATAAATAGCCAAATAAATAGGGGCTGGAGTCCCGGCCGGGCTCATGCCACTACTTGTTGCGCCGGCGGCTCCTGAGGATCTCCAGGATCTCGGCTTTCTGCTTCTCCCAGGCCGCCGACGGCCGTCCCCGTGGCACGAAGAAGCTGTATTTCAACCGGGGTGGGCGCCGCTCGTCCACCACCAGCGCCTGCAGCACCAGGGGCTCGCGCAGCGGCCCCCGGCCGGCCAGCGTCTCGGTGGCCGCAGTGGCCCCGCTGTAGCGCAGGGTCACGCCGCCGGTCAGCGCCACGTCGGTCGGGGAGGGCACCAGGACGTAGCCGCCGTTGAGGAGGGAGCTGCCGTCCGGCCGCCGCAGCGCCAGGAAAACGTCCTCGCCGCCGCCACCCGCCGAGAACTGCCGGACCAGGAGGTGCGTGGCCCCCGCCGGGATGGTCACCACGTCGTTGTAGCCGTAGCTGCGGGACACAGCGGGGTTGGAGGGGGGCGATGGCAGCCTGAGGGTGATGTGTAGTCCCCCCCCACCCCGCCCCAGCCACCGTCACCCTCGGGGTGCTTACCGGGGTTTGGTGAAGGAGCCGTAGACCTTGGTGCAGCCGGAGCCGTCGCCGCCGCACGTCATGCACTTATCGAACTTCTTCTTGGAGCCGATGACACGGTCACAACCGGCGGGGATGCAGCGTCCCTGCACGCACACCCCGGAGCTCTCGGGGGAGCAGGGCGTCCCGTCGACCACCTGCGGCACGGCACGGCCTCAGCGCCCGCCGGCGGCACCCCGGGGTGCCCGGTGGGCTGGGGACACACACACACACTCACCCTCGGCTGCAGCACATGGTAGTAGCCCAGGGTCTGGGACTGGCAGGTCAGCTTGCACTGGTCCCGCTCGGGGACGCCGCTGTAGCGTGGCACCCAGTCCTGGGGGGCCGGTAGCCCCTTGACGAGATCGGGGCTATGGTTGTAGGCGGCACATTGCTCCTCCCGGAAGGCGAGGGCTGCCGGCAGTGGTGGGGCACAGTCAGCACCGGCGGCAGCCCCCAGCCCTCCCCGGGGACCGGTGCTGTCCCCACGCACCCCCCAGCCCCGTTCCCACTCACGGGTGCTCCCGGGACACTCCTCCACGTTGCAGGACTGGAAGCGGGTGCGTTTCCCCTGGCAGTACCGCCCGCCGTGGCGCGGCGCCGGCGCGGTGCAGTCGCGGTGGGAGAGCTGGACGCCGCCGCCGCAGCTCCGCGAGCAGCCCCCCCATGGCCCCCACGGCCCCCAGCCCCCATCCACGGGCGTCTGCAGCCAGACAACAAAACAGGGGGGGTCAAACCGGTGCCAGCAGGTGGACACTGTCCCCCCCTTGCCCCGGGACTCACGGTGAGCTCCTGCATGCGTCCGGCGCCGACGCAGAGCCCGTCCATGCAGACGCTGCCCGGCGCGCACGGCGTGCCGTCGGCCCAGGGGAAGTGCTTGGTCTGGCAGACGGGGCGGCCGCCGACGTGGCCGGTGCACCAGAGCGCGGCGCAGGGGGGCTGCAGGTCGCCGCAGTGCCGCGAGTCGGGCCCGAAGGTGAGCTGGCATTGCCGCAGCAGGGGGTAGACGCTGCCCGGCAGCGCCGAGGGCAACTGCAGCCACTCCAGAGGCTGGTCCAGGAGGCAGTGACCTGCGGGGACACGGCACCGCTGCACTGGGGGTCCCTGGGGGCAGTGGGGGGGGGGAGGGAGACACATGGCTGCACCGGGTCCTACCCCCGTGCCGGGTCCTACCGTGGCCGTTGTCTAGGAAGTCGGTGATGAAGCGGGCGCTGCATGGGGACCACATCTGGCCGGGCTCCAGCGAGGAGAGGACGGGGGCCATCACGCGGCGGGTGCCCCCCGAGTGGCTGTTCAGCTCCCGGCAGGGCTGGGAGTTGTCGTGCAGCATGTTGAAGACATGGCCTGTGCCGGGGGACACTCATGAGTCCGGTGGGGGGGAGGGGCTCACAGGCAGCAGCAGGTGCCCCCCTCCTCCCCACCGGCCCCTGCCGCTCACCCAGCTCGTGGGCGGCCGTGAACGCCGACTGCAGCCCGTCGTCCTCCACGATGGCGCAGCTCCGCTCGGGGTCACAGACGGTGCCCACGTCGGCCATGCCCAGCGTGTCACAGGTGGCCGCCCCACACAGGTCCTGGGGGTAGGTGGGGCGTGAGGGGTGGGCTCAGGGCACCCCCAAACCCAACCAGGTCCCAGACTCCCTGGGATGGGCCCTGGGGACCCCACCAGTCCCCAAAACCCATGGACACTGCAGGGGCTCATCCAGCACCCAAACACATTGGGGGGACGCTCAGGGTCCTTGTCAGCCTCCAGCCACCCTGCGGTGACCTCAAAGAGCCCTGCAGCTCCCCCCAAATATCCCCCCAGCTATCACCCCCCTCACCTGCCGGGTGAAGAAGATGGCGGTGTCGAAGTGGAGGGGACTGTCCTCGTCGGGGACGTTGAGCCCTTTCTGCCACTGGCAGAAGTTGCGGAGCATCTGGGCGGCGTTGGAGGTGATGGGGGGCCCGGGGGTGCCCTGGCCCAGCACCACCAGCCGCGTCACCCGCAGCTCCACTGGGTTGCCCAGGCTGCCGTGCCGGAAGGAGCGGGCGGCCGCTGCCAGCACCGTCAGCAGGTACCGCCGCAGCCCCGCGCCGTGGAACCGGGCCATCGACTCGTCCGCCACCACCAGCATCTCCACGTACCGCGGCACCGAGACAAAGCGCTGCCGGGAAACGGGGAGCTGGGGCAGGGGACCACTGCTGGCCAGCACCCCTCCGGGGCTGGTGACACCGTGCTAGTATCCCCCATCACCACACATGTCCCTGTCGGTTCCCCCCCAGCACTGTGCCGTGCTCTGTCCCATCCCCGTGCCACCCCAGTGCACCCCATCACCTCTGTACCCTGCACCAGTGTCCCCCCTCCCTCCTCGCAGGGTCCCAGACCTGCCCCGAGGCGGAGGGGAAGCCTAACCTGCTCCAGTGTGTCCTGCTCCATCCCATCCCATCCCATCTTGGTCTTGCATATCCCACCCCAGCCCAGCCCAGTCTGGTGTATCCTGCCCCATCCTGCTCCATCCTGGTTTGGTGTGTCCTGGTCCATCCCATCTCATCCTGGTCTGGTGTATCCCACCCCATTCCAGCCCACCCCAGTTCATCCCAGTCCCAATCCATGCCGATCCATCCTAGTCCGGTGTGTACTGCCCAAGCCCATCCCGGTCCATCTTATCCCATCCCAGTCCAGTGTGTCCCATCCCAGTCTAGTGTGTCCCAGTCCAGCCCAGCCCAGCCCATCCTGGTCCATCTTATCCCATCCTGGTTTGGTGTATCCTGCCCCATTCCGGTCCATCCCAGTCTGGTGTGCCCCATCGCAGTCCATCCCATCCCAACCCATCCCGCTCCATCCCAGTCCAGTGTGTCCTGCCCCATCCCAGTCCATCCCAGTCCCAGCTCATCCTGCTCCTTCCTGCTTCAGCGTGTCCTGCCTCAGCCCATCCCAGCCCATCCTGCTCCATCCCATCCCAGTCTGGTGTGTCCCATCCCATCCCGTCCCCGTCTGACCGTACCTTGGCTCTCCTCGGGGTAGGGCCGGGAGAGGGTGTCCCGGGAGACCGTGTCCCGGCTCCGTCCGGTGCCGTGACGGGGCAGAAGGGACCGGGGGCGGCCCAGGCAGCGGCGACAGCGGCGGCCAGGAGCGCCAGGAGCACGGGGCGCATGGCCCGGGACGGCGGCGGCGGGAGGTGACAGCGGGTTTCGCCGCTCGGTCCCCGCCATCGCCTTTAAACGGGCGGGAGGGACGTCCCCGGGGGCGGAGCAGGGCAGCCCCGGCCCCCCCGAGCCGTTCTTTCCGGGAAGGCAAAGCCGGTCCCCGGGGAGCGGGGCTGGGCTGGGGGAACCCCCTCGCTGGGACACCCCCCCCCCCACGCACCGGGATTCCCCTCGCTGGGACCCCCCCCCACACTGAGACCACCTCACTGAGACCTCCTCATGGGGTCCCCTCACCGAGACCCCTCTCACAAGGATCCCCGCCCTGGGACCCCTCTCATGGGATCCCCTCACAGGGACCCCACAGACTGAGACCACCCTCACTGGGGCTGCTGTGGGGTGGTGAGGGCTGGGGTCAGGGTGGGCATCTGCCAGGGGCAACCTTGGGGCCAGGGGGCATCCTGGGGGGCTCCCCCACTGAGTGGCACCCTCTTCTCCCTAATACCCCCCTGCTCCATCCCCTGCATCCCTCCTCACCCTCTTCATCCCCTCCATCCCTCCTCACCCTCTTCATCCCCTGCATCCCTCCTCACCCTCTTCATCCCCTCCATCCTGGCCCCTCTGGTGTTGGACCCCCGTGTCCCTTCCCCCCCCTACCTCCCCCCCCCCCCCCATGTCCGCACTTCCCAGCAGGGCCACCCGCCGTGTCACACACGAGTCACCTCCTGGCCCCCAGCCCGGCCGGGGCAGGACAGGACACGGGGCCGCATCCTGCTTCCTCCCTTCTTGGAAAGAGGGGGCTGGGCCCCCCCACACCCTTCCTGCCCAGCACCCCCATTTCCACCAGTACCCCCAGTACCCCCATTCCGGGGGTGCCCCCTCCCGGCCCCGGCTGCTGCTGTGCCCCCGGTGCCGGTGCCATCCCCGCCGTCCCCGGGACAACAACAGGGTGACGCGGCCCCGCACAAAGGGAGCCGGCAGCACCCGGCGCCGCCACACAAAGAGCCTCTGTGCCGGTGCCGCGGCCGTGCCCGCCAGCACCCACGGGACCCCACCGGTGCCTGGAAGCGGTGTTTGAGAGTGCGGAGCTCACCGGGAGCCCACCGTGGCCCTGGTGACACATGGAGCATCCGCCGGAGCCAGCATCCCATGGGCCGTGGCATCCGCCGGCTCTGGCGTCCGGCACGGCTGGCATCCGGCACGGCCGGTGTCCCTGGGACCTGACATCTGCTCTGGGCAACATCCGCCACCACCGGCATCCCCAGCTCCAGTATCCCCCAGTTCCGGCACTCCCAGTTCCAGCATCCCTCAGCTCCAGCATTCCCAGCTCCAGTATCCCCCAGTTCCGGCAGTCCCAGTTCCAGCATCCCTCAGCTCCAGTATTCCCAGCTCCAGTATCCCCCAGTTCCAATATCCCCCAGTTCCACCATCCCTCACCTCCAGTATCTCCCACTTCCACCATCCCTCACCTCCAGTATTCCCAGTTCCAGCATCCCCAGCCCCAGTGTCCCCCAGCTGTGGGGCACCCTTGGGTGCTGGCAGGGGCTCTGTGCTGGGGGGGGGCTCCCAATCCCCCCTCCCTGCCCCCCCGATGTGGCCCGGTGCCATGGGGGGGTTGTCCAGCGGTCAACATCTGGACGGCATCACCCCCTGTGTCCCTCGTGACTCACGCTGGCCCGGGAACAGCCGTGACGTGGAGTACGGGCGGCCGCTGGCGTCACCCGGGGCCGGTGACGCAGGGCAAGGCCACGGGCACCGACGTGACCCCATGGCTGTGGGGGACATGGTGGGGGGGGGTCCTGGCACGGCTGGGTGGTCCCCATGTCCCCTGGTATGGGGACAAGCACCAGTGCCGGAGCGTGGGAACTCCTCAAGTGGGAAGGAAATGGGGGGGAGAGCGGGGGGGAGGGGGGGGGCAGTGTGGCCGGGACAGGACAGTTTGTGTGGGGACATGGGGACACCGTGGGCGCTGGAGATTCCCGAGTGGGGATCCCTAGGGACATGTGTCCCCCGCCATTGCACCAGGACACCCCGCTCCTCCTTCGCCCAGCACATCCTGCTCACCCTGTCCCCTCCATCCCCATCCCTGTCCCCTCCATCCCACCCCTGCCCCCTCCATCTCATCCCTGTCCCCTCCATCCCCATCCTTCTCCCCTCTGTTCCCTTTCCCCTCCATCCCATCCCTGTCCCCTCCATCCCCATCCCTGTCCCCTCCATCCTCACCCTGCTTCCTCCATCCCCATCCCTGTCCCCTCCATCCACACCCTGCTTCCTTCATCCCCACCCTGCTTCCTCCATCCCCATCTCTGTCCCCTCCATCCCCACTCTGTCCCCCCCCGTCCCCACGGGACCGCCCTGTCCCGCCGCCAGGCTCTGCCCGGCACAAAGATGGCGGCGGAGCGCCCCCGGCGTCGCTTCCCCGGCCGTTTTACCCTCAGTAAAGATGGCGGCGGAGCTGCCCACAGCCAATATGGCGGCGCGGGGAACCTTCGCCCTGCCCCTTCCAATCATGGCGTCTCGGCCCCGCCCTCGACGCAGCGCCGTGGGCGGGGCGGCGCACGCGCGGCGCCAAGGGCAAGATGGCGGCGCTGCGGGCGCTCGGGCGGCTGCGGGCACCTTCGGGGCTGCGGGCGGTGGCGCGGCTGGGTCCGGCCCCGGCCCCGGCCCGGTGAGAGCGGTGGGGAACCGGCATCGGAGAGGATAAGCTGCGGGAGGCTGGGCCCGGAGCTGGGGGGCGGCAGGGCCTGGAGAGGGGGGCGGTGGCGGGGCCTGATCCTGGGCCTCCCCCTGACGGCCTGTCCCCGTCCCGCAGGTCAGCGCAGCAATGGCAGCCCGATGTGGAGTGGGCCCAGCAGTTCGCCGGCGCTGTCATGTACCCCAGCAAGGAGACGGAGAAGTGGGTGCCGCCGCCCTGGAACGGTGAGTGGCGGCGGGAGAGGGGGGTCGAGCCCCGGGGGAGCCCTGGAGGAGGGAGGAACGGTATCGGTCGCCCTGGAGGGGGACAGCTGATCCCCTGGGGAGGCCCCTCAGGGAGGAGGCTGAGGCCCTGGGAGGTGTCAGGTGCCCTGAGTGGGCCCTGGAGGGACAAGGCACCCCTGAGAAGGTGTTGGAGGCCTTTGTGAGGGCGTTGGGTGCCCTGAGTGGTCCCTGAGGACCCTTTGAGTGTGCTCAGTGGGCTCTAGAGCCAGACTGGAGCTCCTTAGGGTCCCTGGGGGTGCTCAAGGCTGCTGGGAGGTCTCAAGTTGGGGGTCACACATGGCCAGGGGGTGCCCTGAGTCAGTCTGGGAGCACTTTGGATGCCCACGGGGGCCTGGGATTCGGGGTAGGTACCTGTGGCTGGAGCGAGGGCTCAGTGGGTTCTGCGGTGGGTCTGGGGGTGTCCTGGGGACCCTGGGGGTTCTTGCCTGGTGGGTGCTCAGAGCCAGAGATGGGCTCACTGGGTGCCCAGCGAGGGCTCAGGGCTGCCTTGTTCTCCTGAATGTCCTGTGGGGCCTTTGGGGCCAACAGCATCAGGAGCCACCTGGCTCGTTGGGAGGGCCTTGGACCTGCCCCAGGGATCTTGCGTTGGGCCGAGACGGAGGCCGGCCGTGGGGAACGCCGCGTTCCTGATGTCCATCCAAGTGCTGAGCTCGCCTCGGCCATCTGTCCAGTGTCTGCTCTGTCTCTCTGGGAATGGCCAAGGGTGCTCGGGGGCAGCAGCACTTCTGGGAATGGCTGTTCTTCCCTGCCCGACTCTCCTCTCTCCTCCTCCGGGCAGACAAGGACCCTCTGGCTCACAAGAAGGTCTCCAGTTTGACCATAAACTTCGGGCCCCAGCACCCGGCCGCCCACGGGGTGCTGCGGCTGGTCATGGAGCTGAGCGGGGAGACGGTGAAGAAGTGTGACCCCCACGTTGGCCTCCTGCACCGAGGCACTGAGAAGCTCATCGAGTACAAGACGTACCTCCAGGTAAGGTGTGATGGAGCCTCCAGCCCTTCCCCGACCCAGGGGCTGGTGTTTGTCCATGGGCAGAGCCCAGGGGGGACGGTCCTTTTGGGGCAAGGAGACGGGGAGGTGAGGGGCTGCTGGTGTCCCTGCGGTGGATGGATTGGGTCAGCAGCCGCCTCGGCGTGCTGGGAGGGGATTTATTTGCCCGTCGGGGGGGTTGTAAACAGACCCTGCTGATTCATGATCCCGATCTCCCGGCGGGAGAAAAGGAGCTTGAAATAGGCCCAGGCTGGGATGGGGGGCGCCGCTGCCTTGGTGTGTCCTGAGGAGTGGGGTTCACAGCATCTGGGAGCTGGAAACCTCCGAGGAACATTGTTTGTCTTCCCTCATGCCGTATCCCAAGGCAGGGCTGTGTCTGTTCCAGCCCCGGGGATGGAGCTTTGGGGCTGCTGCTGTGTTCGAAGCGCCCTGAGCCGGGACATTGCCATGCCAGGGGGCTGCATCCCAGTGCCCCCCCGGCCATGGTGAAGCCCCTGAGCAGTCCTAGGGCTTTCACCACCACTTGGGGCCGTTTCTTTCATCAGGCTCTGCCCTATTTCGACCGCCTCGACTACGTCTCCATGATGTGCAACGAACAGGCCTATTCCCTGGCCGTGGAGAAGCTGCTCAACATCCGCCCCCCGCTGCGGGCGCAGTGGATCCGAGGTGAGGGCGGCCCCCTGCCGATTCTGGGGGGGCTCCAGCTCCCGTCCTGCAGGGGGCAGCCACCCCTTCTGAGCCTGCTGAGGGCTTTCTGGGGGCTCAGAGCCCCGTTCCCCCTCCCCAAGAGGGGGTGCTGGGGGTGCTCAACCCATGTCCCCCCTCTGCCCTCAGTGCTCTTCGCGGAGATCACCCGGTTGCTCAACCACATCATGGCTGTGACCACGCACGCGCTGGACATCGGGGCCATGACCCCCTTCTTCTGGATGTTTGAGGAGAGGGAGAAGGTGAAGGGCGGGGGGGGACGATGTTGGATTTGGGGCTCGGTGCTGCCCCCGAGGCTGTTCTGGGGTGCAGCGGGGTCTGCTCTGTCCCCACAGATGTTCGAGTTCTACGAGCGGGTCTCGGGGGCGCGGATGCACGCCGCCTATATCCGCCCTGGTGGGGTGCACCAGGTGAGGGCCCCGGCTCCCCCAGAGCCTCCCTGGTCTGGGGGGGACGTGTGGGGTGTCCCTGGGTGGGCACTGGCCCCTCCAGTGCCTCCCTGGCCACTTGCCCATGGCCACCAGCCATGCAGGGGCTGATTTCCCTCCCCTCCGGTGCAGGACCTGCCCCTGGGGCTGATGGACGACATCTATGAGTTTGTGAAGAATTTCTCCATCCGGGTGGATGAGGTGGAGGAGGTGAGGAGGGGGGGATGACATGGGAGCCCCCAGACCCCTCCAAAACCTGGGGGAGAGGGACGGCCACTGGACTGACCCCAGTAAAACGCCCTTCCACCCCCAGATGCTCACGAACAACCGCATCTGGAAGAACCGCACGGTCGACATCGGGGTGATAACAGCGGAGGAGGCTCTCAACTATGGGTTCAGGTGGGTCTGGGGGGGGTCCCAGCCCCCTGCCGCTGTCCCACTGTGGTGTCCCCCCTACTCAGAGCTGTCTGGTGACCGGTGACCCCTGTGGCCATCAGGGCTGTGCTGCCTCATGGCCGCAGCCGTGACACCATGTCCTGCCCGGCTTTTCCTGCTCCTCTCATGGCCACTGCTTGGGGCTGCAGGGTGTGTGCAGGTGGGGGGGGATGTACGGCTGCTTTTGGGGTGCAGGGGGGTCCCCCATCGTGCTGCTCACCCACCTCCCTCCCCCATGCCTAGCGGGGTGATGCTGCGGGGCTCGGGGATCCAATGGGACCTGCGCAAGACCCAGCCCTACGACGTCTACGACCAGGTGGAGTTTGACGTCCCCATCGGCTCCCGGGGCGACTGCTATGACAGGTTGGTGACACCCCAACCTGTGCCATCCCGGGGTTGAGGGGGGACCTCAGTGGGGGTCACACTTCCTCCGTGGGGCCCTATGGGGACCCCCCTGCCACATGGGGCATGGGGTCCTGAGCGGCGCGGGGGTCCCGCAGGTACCTGTGCCGGGTGGAGGAGATGCGGCAGTCGCTCCGGATCATCCTCCAGTGCCTCAACAAGATGCCCGAGGGGGAGATCAAAGTGGACGATGCCAAAGTCTCCCCTCCCAAGCGGGCAGAGATGAAGGTAAACACTCTTCCTCACCCCTCCCCGGCCCGCCCCTGCCGGCGGCGTGTCCTCAGGAAACGTGGCTTGGTGCGTGGGGACACGGGCACCGAGGGTTTGCCAGGGCTCTCTGCCCCCACATCCATCCCTGGCCACACGTGGGCAAGCGGCTCTGTGCCCGGGGAGGATGGGGGGGGGGCGTCACTGCCTGTTGGAGCTGCTCCTGAGCCCCCCCGGGGTGGGGGGGATCTCCCTGCCCCAAAATCCCCCCTGGGGAAGGGGCTGTGGGAAGGAGCCCTGGCAGTGCCCTTGCTCCTCGCCCCATGTACTCCGCATGGCCAGTGGCCATGTGAACGTGGCCACCACCCCGGTTCCCACGCTGTGTTCCCTGTCACCGGGGCATGGGCAGGGGACAGGCGGCCCCCCACGGGGCCACCTGCCCCTGGTGACGGTGGTCCCCTCTCTCTGCAGACGTCCATGGAGTCCCTGATCCACCACTTCAAGCTCTACACCGAGGGCTACCAGGTGCCCCCTGGAGCCACCTACACGGCCGTCGAAGCCCCCAAGGTGCCACTTCTCAGGGCGTTATGGGGACAGTGGGCTGTGGCAGGGTGAAGGGTGTCCTGTGCCACCCCCGGGGACATTGTCACTGTTTGGGTGGGCTGTCCTTGTCACCAGAACTCTGCTCTCGCACTGGACTGGTGGTTGGGGGCTGGATGCTGGGGGTGGGAGACATCCCCCCAGCCCCCCTGGCAGTGTCCCTGACCCTGTCCCCGTGTCCCCGCAGGGTGAATTCGGTGTCTACCTCGTCTCAGATGGCAGTAGCCGGCCCTATCGCTGCAAGATCAAGGCTCCTGGATTCGCCCACCTGGTAGGAGAGACCAGGCTGGCCGGTGGCATCGCCGTCACCGATCCAGGGCTGGTGGCCCAGGGTGGGGTTTGGGCTGGGGGGAGGGGGCAAACACAGCCCAGGACGAGCCACCGCCCCAGTGGGCTGGGTTGGGGGTCCGTGGGCCACCCCTTGGGCCCCCTTGTGGCCCCAATCTCTCCTCTCATGCCTCTGCCCCAGAGCCGGTTTCCTCTCTCTGCTGATAATTGACCACTTCCCCCCCCGCCCCGTGGGACAGCCCCCACCCCTGCTGGCCCCGTGGCCACCACAGCCCCGCTCCGGAAGCCCTGAGCTGGGTGTACAGCCCCAGGCGGCTGAGCTGTCCCCCCCCCCACCTCCTCCTCCTCCTCCCCTCCTCAGCAGGCCTGGGGCTGGGGTGATGGGTGGTCAGGGGGCTCTGGGGGTGGGCAGGGGGGCTATGGGCTGACGGGGGGGGGTGGTCTTTGTGCTCTGCTTCAGGCTGGGCTGGATCGCATGGCGCAGGGCCACATGCTGGCAGATGTGGTGGCCATCATCGGTACGTTCCCTTCTTGGGCCTGGGGGGCTCCCTCCTTGTTGGGGGGGGCTCCCTCCCAAATCTGGGGGGGCACTGATTGTGCCCTGACCCCTCTCTTGTTTTCCGCCCCCCCCCCCAGGCACACAGGACATTGTCTTTGGGGAAGTGGATCGGTGATGGGTCACCCCCCCACCCCGACTGCGTGTGCTGCTCCGGGCACGGGGAGCCCCCCACCCCGCTCCGCGCCCCTTCCTCTTCTGAGTCAAATAAAGACAAAATCGGGTCCTGCCTGTCCCGTGCCTCTGTGTGTGCCCCCTCCCTCCCCCCCGCCACCCTTCTTCCTCCCCGTGGAACCCCACTCTTCCTCTCTTTCCCACCAGTTTCCCCTTCCTGCTCCCATGGCTGCATCCACCCGGGGGGGTGGGTGGTGGGGGCTCCTGCGCCCCCCCCCCCCCCCCCCCCCCCCGGGCCCCCC
>JAOQGH010000170.1:0-12253 GCA_025769975.1 Gallinago jamesoni
GTCCCCCCCTCCTGGCCGTGGCCCGGCCCCCCCCCCCCCCCCCCCGTGACACAGTGTCCTTGTCCCCCCTTCGATGTCCTTGTGTGTCTGCGTCCCACCCCCCCATGGGGCCTCTCGGGACATGCTGTTCCCCGTGTCCCCTCCCCCATGGTGGCACTGTCCCCAATCCTTGGGTGTCCCTGTCCCCAGGGTGGTGTCCCCACACCCCCATGGTGGCACTGTTCCCCTGTCCCCATCCCCAGAGTGACTCTGTCCACACAGTGGTGTCCCCCATGTCCCCATCCCCGGGTTGTTCCCATGGTTGTGTCCCTGTGGCCCCACACTTGGGGTGTCCACGTGTCCCCATCCCCGTGTCCCTGTTCCCAGAGTGTCCCTTGTCCTGGGTGTCCCTGTGTCCAGGGTGTCCTCAGGGTAGTGTTCCCCATGTCCCTGGTGTCCCTTGTCCTGCCATGGGTGTTCCCATGCCTGGGATGTCCCCAGGGTGATGGTGTCCCCTTGTCCCTGGGGTCCCTTTCCCTGTGGTGGGGTGTCCCCAGAGTGCCCCCCCCGGGTGTGCCCCTGCCCTGGGGTGTCTCCGTGGTGTCACCCTGTCTGTCCCCATGTCCCCAGGTGCGTGAGATCTGTCTCATCTTTACCCGGGGGGTGGACTATCGGTGGCAGCGCATGGCGCTGGTGGCCCTGCAGGAGGTGAGTACTGGGTGGGCGAGGGGGGTGTCCCATGGGTGCTGGGGGGGGTTGGAGGGTTCTGTGGGTGTGGGGGCCTTGGGAGGAGGGTCCCATGGGAATTGGGGTGGGTCTAGGAGGGTCCCATGGGTGCTGGGGGGGCTATTTTGGGGGGCATCGGGGGGGGTCCCATTTATGTTGAGAGGGATGTCCCCGCTCCCTCTGGGCTGGTTTGGGGGGGGTGTCTCTGCTGGCCATTGGGGCTGTTTTGGGGTGCAGGTATGTGTATCAGATTTTTGGGGTGCAGGGCGGGGGGTGTATCATATTTTTGGGGTGCAGGAGGGTGTATCAGATTTTTGGGGTGCAGGGCGGGGGGTGTATCAGATTTTTGGGGTGCAGGTGTGCATATCAGATTTTTGGGGTGCACGGAGGGGGGGGTGTGTCAGATTTTGGACTGCCTCCCCCTTTGAAGTTGGGGTGCAGAGTGGTCAGGTGCATCTCATCCTCCTGGGGCTGGCTTTGGGGGGCGGGGGGGGTCCCTGCTCCACCGGGGGGCAGGAGAGGGGGTTCCTTGGCCCCCCCTTGGGGGTGTGCATCAGCTTTTTGGGGACACCGCCCCCCGATGTTTTTTGGGTACAGGCAGCAGAGGCCTTCTTGGTGCGGCTGCTGGAGGACGCCTACCTCTGCTCGCTGCACGCCCGCCGTGTCACCCTCTTCCCCAAGGACCTGCAGCTCGCCCGCCGCCTGCGGGGCATGGAGTGGTGGGCCGGCTGAGGGGGACCCCCCCAGGACCCCCCCAACACACACCCCACCTTCAACCCCCCCATCGAACCCCCCCACCCATGGTGACCCCCTTCCTGAGACACACGCCCCCTCCCCAGCACTCCTCAGCCTATTGGGGATCCTCCTAGTGGGAGTGATAATGACCCCCCCACCGTGGGACACCCCATTGGGACCCTCCCCCACCCATGGGACCCCCCACCCTCATGGGGATCTCCCCCTTCCTGGGAACCCTCTTCTTAGTGGGCATCATCCCCCTCTCCCCCCAAGACCTAACACCCCTCCTCTGGAGACCCCCACCCTGATGACACTCCCCTGGGACCCCCGCACCCTGTCGCTCCCCCTCATAATGGGGAAACCCCCCCCAGGCACCAACTCCCACCTTTATTGCCCCCCCTCCCCAATGGGCCCCATTCCACAGATCCCTCCCACCCTACTGGGGACCCCCCCCCAGTGTGACACCCCCCAATAAATGGCTCTGTGTCCCCGCCCTGGGTGCTGCTGACGACATGGGGGGGACGGGATTTGAGGGGGTGGGGCTTGCCCCCCCTCCCCCCCCCCAGTATAGGGGCTCCCCCAGCTCTCCCCGCCCTGGCCCAGGGAGATGGCGCTGGGGCTGGCCCTGCTGCTCTTACTGGTGTTACTGGTGTTACTGGTTGGGGGGCAGGTGCGAGGGGGGGCGTTGCACCTGCTCCACCCTCAGGGGGCGCTGCACCTTGCCCACCTGGCGAGGGGGAGGGGGCCCGTCCTACGCATGCACCTGGGGGGGCGAGGTGAGTGATGGGGGGGGGGGGAGGGAGGGGGGGGCACCCTTGGGACCCCAAACACTGTTGTCCCCCCTTCTCCCCCCCAGTCAAGCCCTACCCCCTTCTCCCCGGGACCTGAACCCCCCAATTACCCCGCCGACACCCCCAAACCTGCCCCTGGGGGCCCCCAACCTTCTCTGCCGCCCCTCCCCCCCCAAAACGTGCACACCTCCCCCCGATTTAGGGTGCACCCCCTCATTTTGGGGTTTCTCCCCTCCCCCAATTTGGGGTGGCCCCCCTGCTTTGGTTGCCCCCCTGATTTTTGGGTTCCCCTCCCCTTTGCCCAACCCTTCCCCCTCCCCCCCGCCCCATTCAGGTCTCCCCCCACTTTTGGGGACCTCCCCCCAATATGGGCCTCACGCCCCATTTGGGGTCCTCTCTCTTTTGGGGGGGGGGGCTATTTGCATGTCCTGCCCCCCCCTCCCCCGGTTTGGGGCACACCCCCCCGATTTTGGGATTCCCCCCATTTTGATTTTGTGTCCCCTATACACTCCCCCCCGATTTTGATCCCCCCCGCCCCCATTTTGGCTTCCCCCAGTCCCGCCCCCCATTTTGGTGCCCCCCTCCCCAGTTTCGGGGTCCCTTCTCTCCCCAGAGGTGCTGGTGCTGAGCTCGGTGGGGCCCATCCGGGAGGCGCTGGCACGGCACTGGGGGGACTGGCTGGGGCGGCCCCCCAGTTACCTGGGTATGGGGGGCTATGGGGCGGGGGGGGCTATAGGGGGCAGCGATGATGGGTGTATGGAGTAAGGAATCTATGGGGCAGGGGGGCCTATAGGGGGCAGCTTCGGAGTTTGGGGTTTCTTAGAGGGCTGGAGGGGGGCTATGGGCTGGGGGTTCCTGTGGGACAGGGCACCTAGGGGGTGAAGGAGCTTCTATAGGGCTGGGGAGGGGGACGTATGGGGAGTGTCCCTATGGGACTGGGAGTGCTCTATGGGGTGGAGGGGTTCTGGGGGGGGTGGGGGTCCTGGGAAGTATGGGGGGGGGTGGGGTGGAGGGGGGGGGTCCCAGAGGGGTGATGTGGGTGCTAGGGGGAGTTGATGTGGTTGCTGGGGGGGGGTGGGTGCAGGGGGGACCCCTGGGTGCCCCTGACCCACACCGCCCCCCTCCCTCAGGGTCGCTGGTGTCGCGGGGGGGCCAGGACCTGGCGCTGGGCGCCCCCTCCCCCGGCTGGCGGCGGCAGCGGGGGGCGGCGCGGGCGGCCCTGGCGCGGGCTGGAGGGGGGCGGCTGCGAGATCTGCTGCAGCGACAGGCGGGGGCCCTCTGCATGGTGAGCACCCCCAAATCCCCCCTGTGCACCCCCTGCACCCCAAAGTCACCCTAAGAGCCACCCCAAGATCACTCCAGGGACCCCCAAATTTTCCCTGGGACCCCCCCACCCACCCCCTGGGCACCCCCAAAACCCCCTTAGGGCTCCCTTTGTATCCCCTTGCGTCACCCCAAAACCCTTTAAGGACTCCAATACCTCTCTTAGGGCACACCCAAAACCATTTTTCTGCCCCCCCCAAACCCTCTTAGGGCACCCCAGCATCTCCCTGGGAACCCCAAAACCCCTCCAGCCCCCCCCCGCCCATACTCCCTACAACCCTCCCAATCCTATATCACCCTAGGACTCCCACTCAGGCCCCCCCCCCAGTTTGCTCCAAGGGGCTCCCCAAGACCGCATTGGGCCTCCCTATGGGCAGCCCAAAACCCTCTTGCTTCCCCCCCCCCATATCCCTCTGCCACCCCCCAAAACCCCTTGGGGACCCCCTAAAACTCCCCCCACCCCCCCAATACCATCCATGGGAATCCCAAAACCTCCTTAAACCCATAAAGCTCCCTTCTCAATTACCCTAAACCCCCCCTGGGGCCCCCAATACCTCCTCTGCCCTCTTGTCTCCCCTGCCCTCCCAAAAAAAAAACACCCTAGAGACCCTGAGAGCCCCTTGGACGCCCAATACCTCCCTTAGGGTCCCCCCAATACCGTCTTAGGGTATACCAGCACCTCCCTGGAACCCCCCAAAATCCCCTCGGAGCCCCCAGTAACCCACTTAGGAATCCCCCAAACCTCCCTGGGCCTCCTAATACCTCCCTGGGGACCCCCAAAACTCCCTTAGGGCCCCTCAATACTCTCCATGGGAATGCCAAAACCTCCTTAAACCCTTAAAGCTCCCCTCTCAATTACCCCAAAATCCCTTCTGCTCCCCCTCCGCCCTCCCCCCCCCCAAAACCCCTTAGGGACCCTAAAAGCCCCTTGGACCCACACTGCCCCCTGGGGACCCCTAATACCATGCCTAGACCCCCCCCAATATCCTCTTAGGGTATACCAACACCTCCCTGGGACCCCCCAAAATCCCCTCAGAGCCCCCAGGTTCCCCCAAACCTCCCTGGGCCTCCCAATACCTCCCTGGGGACCCCCACATCCCCCTTAGGGCTCCCCCTAGGACATCCCAAAAACCCTTTAAGGGCCTTCAAAGCCCCCTTGGGGTCCGCCAGTTCCCCCCTTGGGGACCCCAATGCCCTCTCCTTGACCCCCACCCCCAGGAGCTGCGTTCCCACGGGGGAGCCCCCCTGGACCCCTTTGAGGTTTTCGCCTTCCACACCTGCAGCACCATCAGCCGCCTCCTCTTCGGGGAACTGGTGGGGACCCAGGAATTTGGGGGGGACCCAGAAGTTTGGGAGGACTCAGGAGTTTGGGGGGACCCAGGTGTCCAGGGGGGACCCAGAAGTTCGGGGGGACCCAGGAGTTTGGGGGGACCCAGGTGTCCAGGGGGGGACCCAGAAGTTTGGGAGGACCCCAGGTGTCTGGGGGGGACCCAGGCGTCTTGCGGGGACCCAGAAGTTTGGGAGGACTCAGGAGTTTGGGGGGACCCAGGTGTCCAGGGGGGAAGCAGGTGTTTGGGGGGACTCAGGCATCTGGGGGGATCCAGGAGTGTGGGGAGACCCAGGAATTCGGGACACACACAGGTGTTCGGGAGGGACCTCAGGAGTTTGGGGGGGGGCAGGCTTTCAGGGGGGACCCAGGCGTTTGGGGGAGGGGGGGAATCAAGGGGGACCCAGATGTCCAGGGAGGGGGGATCCAGGAGTTTAGGTGGACAGGAGTTGGGGGGGACCCGGGAGTTCAGAAGAGGAGACCCAGGCGTGTTGGGGCTGTGGTAGGGCCAGGGGGAGGGGGGGAAGATGTTTGGGTTCTGGGGGGAACCCACACGTTTGGGAGGGGACCCAGGATTCCCCCCCCCCTCCCCCCCCAGATGCCCCCCGAGAAGGAGGTCCGGGACTTCACCCGCTGTGTGATGGAGCTGCTGGAGGTGTGGGGCAGGGCCAGTGTCCGGGCCCTCGACCTGCTCCCCATCCTGCGGGTGAGCCCTACGGGGGCTATAGGGCCCCAGGTGGGGTGCTATATGGGGCTGGAGGACTATATGGGGCTGGGGGGGGGGGGCAAGAATGTGGGGGTGGGCAGTTATAGAGTCTATGTGGGACTGGGGACAGGGTTTCTAGGACCTAGGAGGGCCTCGGAGGGGTCTATATGGGGCTGGGGAGGGGCTGTATGGCCCTGGGAGGGGGCATTATAGGGACTATATGGGACTGGGGAGGGGCTATATGGCACTAGGGGTTATTTAAATGGCCCTGGGGTGGATATATAAGGGCTGGGGATCTAAGGTCTATATGTGGCTAGGTTTATATGGGGTTGGGGGTCAGGGAGGGGCAGTTATGGCACAGGGGGTCAAAGTGTGCTGGGAGAGTCTATAGGGCTGTGGTGAGAGTTTATATGGTCTGGAAGGGTGCCCTATAGAGGCTATAGGGCCCAGGTGGGGAGGCAACTATAGGGTTTATATGGGGCTGAGTGGAGTTATAGGGCACCTATCAGGGAGCTGGGGGGGGGATCTGTAGGTCTGGGGGGGCAGTCCCTATGGGGTCCATATGTCCCAGGTCTTGCCCAACCCGGGGCTGCGGGAGCTGCTCCGCCTCGTCCAGCGCCGCGACACCTTCGTGGAGACCCAGATCCGGCGGCACGAGGTCAGGGGGGACCCAGACGTTTGGGGGGATCCAGGCATTTGGGAGACACAGGTGTCCAGGGGGAACCAGGAGTTCAGGGGGGGGCCCAGGTGTTCAGGGGGGATCCAAGCATCTCAGAGGGGATCCAGGCATCCAGGAGGGACCCCAGTGTCCATGGGGAACCGGGAGTTCAGGGGGGGACCCAGGTGTCCGGGGGGTCCCAGGTGTTCAGGGGGCACCCAAGCGTCTGGGGGGATCCAGGCATCCAGAGGGGACCCACATGTTTGGGGGGGACCCAGGTGTTGGGGGGGGACCCAGGCACCCAGTAGGGAGTGACCCCTGTCCCCACAGGAGAGCCCGTCGCCCCCAGGGGACACGGTGCTGGCGGCGCTGCAAGGCAGGGACCCGGGGATCCAGGGGGGTCCCCTCAGCCCCCCCCGCCTCCACATGGCCCTGGTCGACCTCTTCATCGGGGGCACCGAGACCACGGCGGCTGCCCTCACCTGGGCCATCGCTTTCCTGCTGCACCGCCCCGAGGTGCCACACGTGTGTCACAGCCATGTCCACATCCCCACGTGTCCCCAAGTCCCCACGGGTGTCCCCAGGGGGTCCCGTGTCAGCAGTTGTGTCCTCTGTGTCCCCCTCTCCATGCCCGTCACCATCCCCTTGTGCTACCTCGAGATGCCACATGCGTGTCACATCCGTGTCCACATCACCACACTTGTCCCTGGGGGGGGGTGTGTGTCTTTTGTCCCCATGAATGTCCTCATGGGGTCCCATGTCCCCACCTATGTCCTATGTGTCCTCCTTGTCCCCCTCCCTGTGGCCATCACCATCTCCCCATACCACTTTGAGGTGTCACTGCCATGTCTGCATCCCCACGCCTGTCCCCACATCCCCAGGGGTGCTCCCAAGGGGTCCCATGTCCCCACCCATGTCCTACACATCTCCCGTGTCCCCCTCCCTGTGTCTGTTCCCCCCCCCCTTACACCACCCCAAGGTGCCACACACGTGTGCCACAGCCACACGTATGTCACACCCATGATCCCACACAGCTCCTTCGTCCCCCTTGTTGCCATTGGTTCCGCCCCCCACCCCAGGGTGTGACACCCCACACATGCAGTGCCCCACGTCACATGTGTCACCCCATGATGTGGTGATATGCCTGTGACACGTGTGACCCCAGCTGCAGGCACGGCTACGGGAAGAGCTGTGGCGGGAACTGGGTCCCACTGGGGCCCCCGAGCCGGGGGACATTGCGCGCCTGCCCCTCCTCCATGCCACCATCACCGAGACCCTGCGCCTCTGCCCTCCCGCCCCACTGGCCCTGCCCCACTGCGCCCTCCGCCACACCAGGTACAGCCAATAGAAACCAGTACAGACCAGTATAGATAAGCATGTGTGAGTATGAACTACCATGACCCACTATAGACCAGTAGGAACCCCTGTGCACCCATATGGTTTGAGCCAGTATGGACCAGTTTAGAGGAGGATGGACCAGTATGGACCAGTATAGATGAGCATGTACTAGTATGAACCACCATAGACCAGTGGGAACCACTGGGGGCATCTGATACATGCACTGCGCACCAAAATATATCAGTGTTTTGTACCAGTATAGCCCAGTATGAACCAGTTTAAATGAGTATGGATCAGTAGATGAGCGTGTACTAGCATGACCCATTATAGACCATTATGGACCCCTGGGCATCAGGTTGTAGCACTGTACACCAATGTGTATCAGTGTTTTGAACCAGTATGGACCAGTACAGGCCAGTATGGAACAGAATACACTACAGACCAGCAGGTCATTCTAAGTAGGGCCTCATAGGCCCCGGAAGACCCCAGTGCAGGCCAGGAAGTCCCAGTAAACCCCCAGTAAGTCTCAGTAGACCCCAGTACATCCCAGTAGACCACAGTAGGCCCCATGAGGTCACAGTAGGCCTCAGCACTTCCCAGCAGGCCTCAGAGACACCAGTACCTCCCAGTAGGCTCAGGGTGCTCCCAGTACATCCCAATAGACCCCAGTAGGTCTCAGTAAACCCCAGTAGGCCCAAGGAGGTCCCAGTAGGCCACAGTAGATCCCAGGAGGTCTCAGTAGGCCCCAGTACGTCCCAGTAGATCTGTGTAAACACCAGTAGACTCCAGTAGGCTCAGGGAAGTGCCAGTACATCCCAGTAGACCCTAGAAAGTCCCAGGAAGGTCTCAATAGATCCCAGTAGACCTCAGCAGAGCCCACTAGGCCTCAGTAGAACCTGGTAGACCACAGCAGAGTCCAGTATGGCCCCAGTAGGTCCCAGTAGACCTCAGCTAAGCCCCAGCAGAACCCAGTATGGCACAGTAGACCCAAACAGACCCCCCAATAAATCCCAGCAGGTCCCAGTAGATCCTACCAAGTCCTAGTAGGATCCAGTCCACTAGGCCCCAGTAGAGCCCAGCAGGTCCCATTAGAGCCCCAGTGCTCCCCAGTATGACCCAGTAACCCCAGCAATGCCTGTCCTCCTAGTATTGGTGGGATCCCAGTGCCGGCTGGCTCCATACTGGTCCCCAACCTGCTGGCAGCCCACAGGGACCCTGACACCTGGGACCACCCGGAGGACTTCCTGCCCGGTACGCCCAGACGCTGGGGTCCCCTCCTGGATGCCTGGGTCCCTTGAACCCCTTGGGGTGGGTCCCATCCCTGGGTGCCAAGGTCCCCTCAACCCCTTGGGGTGGGTCCCCTCAACCCCTTTGGGTGGGTTCCCCTGGATACCTGGGTCCCCTGAAGCCCCTGGGGTGGGTGCCCTGCTCAGACCCCTGTGTCCCCTACTGAACTTCCAAATCCCCTGTGGGTGGGTTCTCCTGGAAGCCTGGATCCCACCCCAGGTGCCCAAGTCCCCTGACACACACACCCCCCTCCTTATTCCCCCAGAGCGGTTCCTGGCCCCGGGTGCCCCCTCCCGTGCCCTCCTGCCCTTTGGCTGTGGGGCCCGATCCTGCCCGGGGGAGGGGCTGGCACGGGCCGAGCTCTTTGTCTTCCTGGGTTGGATCCTGCGGGAATTCCGGCTGGAGCCCCCCACAGCAGGGGAGGGGGTGCCAAGGCTGGGGGGGTCAGGGGGCACCGTCCTGCGACCGCCCCCCTTCCGCCTCCGCCTGCTGCCCTGCCTGCCCCCTGCCTAAGCACACCTGGGGGGGCAAAGCATCTCTAGGGTGCTCTGGGGTCCCCAGAGGTTCAGCCCTGGGTGCCACGGGGTGCACCTCCAAGTGCCTGCGGCTGCACCCTTGGATTTATGGAGAGGCCCCCCCCCTCGCGTCCCAGGGCTGCACCCTTGAGTGTCTGAGGGTGCACCCTTGGGTGCCTGGGTCGTCCCCCCCAGTGCCCAAGTCCTCCTGCTGCTCGCATCTCTGGAAGCCTGGGTGCCCTCCTACCCCCCACCACGGACACCTGAGCTTTCCGGGGTCCAGGGGGTTGCAGGGCAGCTTTTATTTCACACACACCCCTCCCCTCCAATAAAAGCTTCGCCTCTGACACACACAACCCCCCCCCTCCTCCGCCCCCCCCATCAAGTCCTGTCTCCTTCCTGGGCGCTGCCCGGGGTTCCCTCAGTCGTGCTGCGGCCGCAGCTTCATCTCGGTGAAGGGGATGGAGAACTCGAAGCCTTTCCAGGGAAACCAGTTGATGCCCTAGGGAGAGCCGGGGGGGGGGGGCGGAAGGGGGGAGTCCATCAGACCCTATGGATCTCTTACAAACACCCCACAGACCCCTACACATCCCTATAGACCCCTCTAAAGCCCCTATGGAACCCTGCAGAACCCTCTAGAATCTTACAGCACCCTTACAGAACTCTACAGAACCCTTCTAGCTAGAGCCCCTGTTGAACCCCACAGACCCTCACAGAACCCTATAGCACCCATATAGAGCCTTACAGAACCCTATAGAATCCATATAGACCCCCACAGAACCTTATAGAACCCATATAGACCCCTGCAGAGCCCCTATAGAACCCCTATATGGGCCCATAGAGCTCTGCCCCAGGGCCTATCACCCATATGGGGGGATGTGGGGCTCACCTCTATAGGATTCTGGACCCTATGGAGCCTGTAGGGCATGTGACTTGCATAGCCCCATAGAGCCCCTGTCACCCATAGGGGGGCCCCCTTTCCCCCCCCCCCCCCACCTTTAGCACCCCTATGGGCCCCATAGGTACCCACTGCTGGGGAAAGTGACATGGGGGTCCTGTGCTCCATAGTTCCCCTTTAGGTACCCCCCTCCCCCATAGCCCCTATAGGACTTCCTATAGTTGCTATAGGCCTGTTAGAGGTCCCCTTGTGACCTCCATGGGACGACCCCCCATGTTCCCTCGACTTCTGTAGAGACCCCAACCCCACTCTGGCCCCATTAGCTCTTCCCACTTGCCCCCTATGGCCCCATATAGGTCCCCCACAGCCCCTCTAGGTCTCACATGGACTCTATAGATGACATTATATCCCCTATACACCCTCTCTGGCCCATTTAGACCCCTTTATGGTCCCCATCAGCCCCCTCTAGTCCCCACTATGGTGCCTATGGCCCCTATAGACCTCATTATGCCCATCCTATGTGCCCTATAATGCACACTTAAGCCCCACCAGCCCCCTTTAGTTCCTCCACTACAGGTCCTGTATAGGTCCCTAGCACCTACAGCCCCCCTATGGACCCTCCGCTATAGGTCCCCTATGGTGCCTACAGCCCGCATTATGTACATTCTAGCCCCATCAGCCCCCTCTAGTCCTCCCCTATTGCTCCTGTAGATCCCCTATAGTGCCTGTAGCCCCACTGTGGCCCCTATAGGCCCCATTATGGTCCCCTCTGTCCCTCATTAACTGCACTCTGGCCCCATCAGCCCCACTTCTAGCAGCCCCCCCCACCCCCCACCCCATAGGTGCCCTATAGGTGCCAGGCCCTATAGCGTGCCTGGTGGTGGCGGGGGGTGCCGTAGCGCCCGTTGAGGTTGGCATAGTGGCAGTTGTGGTACCACCAGGCCCCGGCGTAGGCGACAGCGCAGGGTCGGGGGCGGCCCCGGGGGTCCCGATCCCGCGTGGAGAAGGGGCTGCCAGCGTGGTAGGAGAGTGCATCCCCTGCGGGGACACCCCCGTCAGACCCACAGGGAACACCCCCAGAACCATCCAGGGTGTGTGTGTGTGTGTGTCCCCCAGTCAGACCCCGCAGACACCCCCCAGGACCTCCGCCAACCTGGGACTCACAGGGACCCCCCCCCTCCAACCAGGAACATTCCCAGGGCCCCCCCAGTGGTCCAGAGACCCCCAGTCCCCCTCCCCTTCAGTAACTCCCCCCATCAGACCCCCAAGGACACGGACACACACCCCAGAAATGATCTGCAGACCCCAGACACACTACTCCCCCTGGACCCCCCAGAGACCCCCCCCAGTGCCAAGGGACCCCCAAGACCCCACAAGGGATCTCCCCCACCAGGGACAACCTCTCCGCCACCAATGGTACAAAGACCCCCCCAGACACCGAGTGGGAGCCCCTTCCAGACACTCACCCTCAAACCCCAAGGACACCTTCCTACCCCCAAGGACCCCAAAAACCTTCCCAGTGACACCAACATCCCCCCCCCCCCCCGAGCCTCCCCAATGGTCCAGAAACCCCCAGACATCCCCCATGGCCCCACAGTGCCAATGGATGTCCAAGACACCCCCACAAGGAATCCCCACCAGAGGCTCCCACCAGGGACCTCCTGCCAATTGTCCAGAGACTCCCAGAATGCCCCAAGGAACCCCCTGCCTGGAGACCCACTTTCAAACCCCCAGGGCTCCCCCTCAATGGCCTGGAGACCACCAGACCCACATGGCTCCCTCCCAGAATACTCTTGGACATTCTGCCCTCAGTGAAGCCCCCCAGCCAGGGATGCCTCCTGGCACCCCTTCCATCAGACCCCCAGGGACACCACCACCCCCTTGGAGCCCCCCAGTGTCGATCTGGAGACCTCCTCAGGGACCCTCCACAGACCCTCACAGAGACTGTCAGGGACACCCCTCACAGGACT
>JAOQGH010000171.1:0-12226 GCA_025769975.1 Gallinago jamesoni
CTTCCCTACCAACCTTGGGTCTTCTCCCCCCAGCCCTGGCAGCGTGGGGTGTGGGTGGTGGGAGGGTGGGTGTCTGGAGCCCTTCCCCATTCCCTCCCCTGTTTTCCTGCCCATGGGGACTCTCAGCTTCCCCCCCCCCCCCCCCAAATTCTGACCCCTCAAGAAGGGTGCTGCTGGAAAGTGTTTTGCCTCAATATGGGGTGCAAAAGGGGCTTTTGGGTCACACTCAGGAAGATGTCAGCCCAGGGGGAGTCATGGACTAGAGAGGTGGAATAAAAAGAATACTTTGTATATGAGTAATGGGTGACTGTTGACAGGAAGGGGTGTAGATTTGTGAAGTTCCACTGTCGAATAAGGCAATAGCTCCTCTCTAAACTGCTTCTGGTTTCGGGAGCTTTGGTTTCAGGTAACAGTCATACACTTTCAGTTGTTTAAAATTAGCATTAAAACCCATTGAGGCTGGGAAAAGAAGGCTCCTGGGGCCATAGGCATCCTCGCCCTGCTCTTACCTGTTTCCCACGCAGAGATATTTGGGGACAAGACAAGGATGTGAGGGACCTTCCTCTGAAAACCCTGGCTCTGCTCTATCTTCTCAAGGAATAAGCCCAGTCTCTCCCTTGTCTAAAGCCCAGCAGGTCAGGGCTCACCCTGAAGGAGGACCAAAAGGAGCAGCCCCATTTCCAGGGGGTTCTGCCCAGTTCTGACCCCCCCTTGGCCCATGGAGTCAGGATGGGACCCAGCTGCAAATGGCTCCAGCTCCTGGCTTGTGGCTGACTTTTCCCCACCTCTATTCCCACAGACTTGCTGGGTTTGAGGGAGCAGGATGACTTTTCCTTCCTCCTGTTCTCTTAAGCAACTTCCAAAAAAAACCCGGCAGGAAATAGAAAGCCCACACACAATGCGGACATGGTTTAGAATTGCACTTTTAATTTTAACTCTCCATCAGGGCAAGATCGCTGCCATCCTTAAATAATCATTTAGTGATTAAAAGATAAAAATGTAGTTTAAGGCATTAATGCTCCCATTTTGCACTAAAGGAAAGGAACCTGAACACTGCTCCACTTTCCTGTCCTTTTGGTGGCACTGGGACAAAACCCAGCCCCTGATTTCTTTCCCAAGAGTAAGTTGGTGGCCCTGGGTTTTTTTTTTTGTCCTGTGCCTTAGGGAAGAAGTTGGAGTTTAGTGCCCCACATCACCATGAACCATGGGAAGACTCTCTCCCCTTGGAAAGACATTGGCAGAAAAGCAAAGATCCGTTCTTTGCTCTCGGCATTAAAAAACACCACCCTCCCTTCCTCATAGTCCAAGTAGATTCGTATCCTCTTGGGAACACTGCGTAGAGTCAAGGGTGTGACATTTGGAGAGGTCAGAGCCTTGTACCCATCATGGTTATGACACAGAGCCCATAACCCCTCGTCAGGCTTCAGTTGCAACCAGCGGTCCCTTGGAACTGACTCCTTGACCACCCCAATGGCCCATACGTCATCTCTGTGGAACTCCACGTCCCAGTGTTGGCAGCCTGATGTAAAGCCCCTCGAGCCCAGCACACAGGGATTTGCTGTGAACCTCCCCTGGTTGGAGGGCAGGTCCGGATCATGCATTTTCCACCACAAGAGTTTGCAGTCTTCTGAGAGACAAAGCCTGGCGTTGGCCGTCTCCGGGTCCAGCGTCATCTGTGCTGGAGATGAAGAGAGAGTCAGGCTCATTGCAGCAGACCAGGGATTATTCTCTCCTTTCCCATCCCTCTGATGCGGTTGGGACACCTCAGGCATCGCCTGGTGGTGGGACAAGGGTGGGAGAGGGGGAAAAGAGGCAGCAGAGCACATTAGGTCAATCTCGGGGACAACAGTGCTTCTTTTACCATGTTTTTGATTTCACACTACAACTCAGTTGGGCACGCGTTCCGTTCACTTACTTGTCAAAGGAACCTTGAGCACCAGGAAATCTAGAGGGAAGAGACAAATGGGAGAGGCAGAAAGATCAGTTGGTCTGATTGTGGGTTTCTGTAAAAGTCCCGAGAGTCAGGAACAGGCTTGGGGGAATGTCAAGAAACTTGAGGAGGCAGAGGAGAAGAGGAGGAGGACAGGCAGGGAACATCAGACCAACGCTCACTGCTCGTTGGCTGTCTCCTTGGGGGATCTTGAAAGAAATAACCCCTCCTTCAGCACCCAGGGTGCGTTTCTTTCCCCTGGCTTCACTCCATCCCTCCCCACCAAGAAGCACGATGGCATTTGCCTTTCTGGACCTGCCCTTGGTACCTTGGAATTTCTCCAGAAGTTCCTTGATATCTGGATATTTCTCGGTGAAATCAGAGAATTTCTTTTCCAGCTGCAGGGAAATATCGAGCGAGTGGGAGAGCATTTTCCTCTGGCCCCTGGAAGGGAAGGGGGGATGGATTTACCCCTGGTTGTACTTTGCTGCTCCGTGTTTTCTCAGCATTCCATGTTCCTGCCTCCTGCCAGCCCATGTCTGAATTCATCATGAATTAAGGAGAGAGAGGCAGAGCCCTCCTTCCAACTCCACGTGGTCTCAGTCAAGTCCAAAGGCTGTACTGCAGAAGAGCCAACCCCTCCATACGTGCTGTCTCCCCATGTCCTGAGACAGAGCTGCTCTCTGGGGGTGACATGGGGACAGGAGAAGGACCACATACCTGCTCAAGGTGGTTCCAATGTCCTGGATAAGGGAGAAAAAGGGAATCAGTGAGATGGAACCCCTCCCCTTGGAGTATTGGGGTCCCACTGTAAGGAAGTCCCTCTTGGAGCAGGTTAGGGGATAGAAGCGATGGCTGGAGACCAAGCTCAACATGTGCTTTTTCAGCCAGTTTGGAAACCTGGGCTCTCAACTTCAGGAGCTGCCAGTCTGGCTGCTGGTGTGTCCTCTCCATCTCCCCATTCAGCGTTCCCAGCCTCATTGTCTCCTCCAAAAGCCTCTGGAGGATTTCTTCATGGGCTTTCCTTATCTCTGTGTCCAGCTGCTCCAGCTGGGCCAGATGAGAGGACTTTTCCTTCTCCAGGAACTCGTGCATCTTCCTCTATGTTGTCACAACCTTTTGCTTTGCAGCTTCTGTCCTCTCCTGCCAAGGGCAAGCCCAAGTGGGGAAATGGCAGCAGAGAAGCAGGAGAAGAGCATCAAGAGTCAAGGGTGGGCCATGCCTTAGTGGGACCCACCAAGAAGAGGCATTTGGGGAAGGTACAATCCCCCCTCTCCCTTCCCCACATCCCTTGACCAACCCCACCCCTGGGGGAGAGGAGGAGATGTTCCTCCTTTCTTCCCCCACCCTCTGCCCAGAAAAACTGATGGGCACCTACAGTATGGTCCTTGATTCTGTCTTCTCTCTCCTTCATGGAAGATTGAAGCACCTCGTGCTGTGATTTGAGATGGTGCAGTTGGGTCTGAATTTGTTTCTGAGAGCAAAGAAAGTCCCCTGTGGAATGGCATCATGGTCTGGCACCCTCAGCAGAAGCAGTGGGTAACTCTGGACAGCTCTTGGGGTAAGCCTTGACCCCCCCTTCAGCACCCAGGGTGCGTTTCTTTCCCCTGGCTTCACTCCATCCCTCCCCACCAAGAAGCACGATGGCATTTGCCTTTCTGAACCTGCCCTCAGTACCTCGGCATTCCTCCAGAAGTTCTTTGATGTCTGGGTTCTTCTCGGTGAAATCAGAGAATTTCTTTTCCAGCGGCGGGGAAATATCGAGCAAGTGGGAGAGCGTTTCCTTCTGGCCCCTGGAAGGGAAGAGGGGATGGATTTACCCCTGGTTGTACTTTGCTGCTCCATGTTTTCTCAGCACTCCCTGCTCCTGCCACCTGCCAGCCCGTCTCCAAAATCATCATGAATTAAGGAGAGAGAGGCAGAGCCCTCCTTCCAACCCCACATGGCCTTGGTCAAGTCCAAGAGCTGTACTGCAGAAGAGCCAACCCATCCCTACCTGCTTTCTCCCAGTGTCCTGCCACAGAGCTGCTCTGGGGGAGTGACAGGGTGACAGGAGAAGGACCACATACCTGCTCAAGTTGGTTCTGATGTCCTGGAAGAGAGAGAAAAAGAGATTCAGTGAGATGGAACCCCTCCCCTTGGAGTACTGGGGTCCCACTATAAGGAAGTCCCTCTTGGAGCGGGTTGGGGTAGACAAGGGAGGGCTGGAGACCAAGCTCAGCGCAGGCCTTCCCAGCCAGTTTGGGAAGCCTGGGCTCTCACCTTCAGGAGCTGCCAGTCTGGCTGCTGGTATGTCCTCTCCGTCTCCCAAATCAGCGTTCCCAAGCTCGTCTCCTCCTCCAAAAGCTTCTGGAGGATTTCTTCATGGGCTTTCCTTATCTCTGTGTCCAGCTGCTCCAGCTGGGCCAGATGAGAGGACTCCTCTTTGTCCAGGAATTCGTGCATCTTCCTATATGTCGTCACAACCTTTTGCTTTGAAGCTTCTGTCCTCTTCTGCCAAGGACAAGCCCAAGTGGGGAAAGGGCAGCAGCGAGCAGGAGAAGAGCATCAAGGGTCAAGGGTGGGCCATGCTTTAGTGGGACCCACAAAAAGAAGCATTTGGGGAAGGTACAGTCCCCCTTCTTCCTTCCCCACAACCCTGGAGCATCCCCCACCCGTGGGGGAGAGGAGGAGGAGGAGGAGGAAATGTTCCTCCTTTCTTCCCCCACCCTCTGCCCAGGAAAACTGATGGGCACCTACAGTGTGGTCCTTGATTCTGTCTTGTCTGTCCATCACAGAAGATTGAAGCGCCTTGTGTTGTGATTTGAGACGGTGCAGTTGGGTCTGAATCTGTTTCTGAGAGGAAAGAGAGAAGTCCCCTGTGGAACAGTATCGTGGTCTGGTACCCTCAGCAGAAGCAATGGGGAACTCTTGACGGCTCTTGGGGTAAGTGTTGGCAAAAGTGTGGGACCCTCATGACTGCTTCAAGCCATATATCTGCTCCCTTTTCCTTTTTCTTCTCTTTCTATTTTTAAGAAGGTCAAGGTACATTCAGGGAGCTGTGGGGTGGGAGATGGGCTGAGGATCTCTCCCTTTCCTTTCCTACTGACCTTCAGCAGAGCTGACCTTGACAAGGGACCCACACCCCAGAGGACAGGACCATTTACAGGGTTTTGCAGAGGGATTGTGGTGGGGAGAAATCCCACGCCTCTGTTTCCTACCCTCCCCTAAGCCCCTGCTCGTGGCTGAACCCGGGGGGAGAGCACGCCTTGGTCCCCAAGAGCATTCTGCTCCTATGTCCACCTCTTCCCATAGGGCAGGCAATGCCACCTCCAGAGTTGGTATCAAGAGACAAGGATGGGTGAGTCCACAGGGGGTTTATCCCACAGGCCAAAGGCTCTACAGGGATCTCTACCCATCAGGACACCAACACCATGAGCTTCCAGCCCTTTGTGTGTCATCACACCCATTAAACCCTCACCTTGTACTTCTTGGCAGCCTCGTCCATGGGAACCACAGAATGTTTACGGTGCACCTCAGACCTGTCGCACACCATGCAGACAAGCTTTTTGTCATCTTTGCAGAAGAGCTTGAGGGCTTCCTGGTGTTTCTTGCACAAGATCTCCCCTCCTTCCACCTCTCTGTCCTGTTGCAAATTCAACCTCTCGGCTGCTTCAATCACATTGGCCAACTCCCAGTTGGGGCGGAGGCTCTTCTGGGCCCCCGTCTCCCTGCACTGGGGGCAGGAGAAGTTGGTGGTCAGTCCTTCCCAGGTCCGAGTGATGCACGACCGGCAAAAGCTGTGCCCGCAGTGAATAGACACAGGGTCCTGGAATATTTCCAGGCAGATGGAGCAGAAGACTTCATCCCGGAGGATTTCCACAGGTGTCCTGGCTGCCATGAAGAGCGACCGTCCCAGCTTCTGTCTTCGAGTTGCTTTTGATTTTGACGAAACAGGAAGGAGAGAGATTTCCTGATTCTGCACCATTGGTTACACTGAGACCCAGCCCCTTCCCAGCAGGGCTTCAGGCCATACATTAACTTATATTGCTGTGGGAAGTAGGCGTTGGACAGCTGAGGAGGAAGGCAAAAGCTGTGCCCACAGTGGATGGACACGGGATCTTGGAATATTTCCAGACTGCAGGAGAGCCTACGGGAAAAAAAAAAAAAAAAAAAAAAGAAAAAGAAGATAAATTCTTGTAAAACATGAGGAAAAAAAATCGTTTTCCCACTTAAAACGACTTCTGCCCTTCTTGGAGGTGGAAGAGACTGAAGAGGAGGAGGAGGAGGATGGTCTATGGTGACGTGCTGAAGATCAGGGGCAAAGAAACTGCGACCTGTGAGGGTTGGGAAAAATGCTGCAAAAAAAAGCTAAAACCACCCTCCATAATAACTACCCCCACATCCAGGGAGATTTCCCCCAAAAAGGTGTTCCGAAATTGGTGTCTCTGGGATAAGTTTAACACCCTGCCAGTGGATACCCTGTGTTTATAGCAGGGCTTCTTTTGTGTGGTTTTTTTTTGTTTGCTTTTTGTGGTGTTTTTTTTTTTTCCCAAAAGCACAAAGAGTTTCCTCCCATCCCCCCCTTCACCACTGCTTTGCCACCTTCTGAAATTTTTTTGGGTGGGAAAGACGACGAGAACAGGTTTGGATGGGCAGGAAAACAGAAAAGGAGCAGAAAAGGGGAAGGCACGGGACGGGGGGGGATAAAAAAATTATCTGTCTGTATTTGAAACTACAGCAAAGAGGGGAAGAAAAATACAAAAATGCTATTAAAAAAAAAAAAAAGAAATAAAAGGAATTCTTGGGTGTTTTTACATGTTTTGAATAATTTTAATTGGGAAGGGTGGGGAATCCCAATAGGATTATTGCAACACACACACACACACACCCCCAAAACAAAACACACCCCCTAAGATCTGTGCCATGAATTGCCAAGAGGAATCATCGAACGGGTTGGATTTGAAAGGACTTGAAGACCATTGAGTTCCAACCCCAGGAAGCCCATGGCTTCCAGGCAGATGGAGCAGCAGGATTCATCCCACGGGATTTCCACAGGCGTCCAGGTTGCCTTGAAGAGCAACCGTTGCAGTTTCAGTCTCCAAGTTTATTTTCATTTCTAAATGAACAGGAAGGAGAGAGGTTTCCTGCTTTGTACAGCACTGGTTTCTGTGTGAGCCAAGGCAGGAAGGGAGCAGGAACAACCACATAACCACGGATTAAGGGCAAAGAACAAATTTAATCTCAATATCTCATGGATTGGGGAACCTCTGAAGCAGCACCCAGGCAGAGGTGGGCAAGTAGGGGACGCGGGCACCATGGAGCGAGAGTCCTTAGTAGCACGAGCGTCCTTGTTAGCAAGGGAGGGAGAGAGGGAGAGAGCTCCCACTTGCTCTTTGGGGCTGTATTTCAAGGATTCTGTAAGGCAGAAGTTGTGGCCATAGCAGATGGAGACAGGGTCTTGGAAGAAGCCCAGGCAGACGGAGCAGGAGGCTTTGCTCTGCAGGCTTTCCGTGGGGCTCCAGGTAGCCTTCCCAGGCTCTTCCCAACCCACCTCAAAGGAGCTTGGCTTCATTGGGAAGAAGAGGAGGACCGTCTTCCTCCTGGTCGCAAACCCGCCTCCGGGATAGGATCAAAGGAGTTTTGCTTTGCAGGGATGAGGTGGAGAACCTTCCTCCTCCTGGTTGAAAACGGTGGGGAAAACAACTCCCAGCCCTTGTCGCACACAAAGTGAGAAGAGGGCAGGCACATGGAATAGCTCCTCCTGCCTCTGGCCTCCCACTGCTGTTGGTCCCACCAGATGTGAGTGAGCAGATAAGGAGGCTGGAGGAGGACGGGACGGCTCTTCAGCAGGACCAGGCTGGGATGGAGTCTCCTGGGTAAGGGTAACTGTGGGCTTTGGGAAGAAATCTCATGGAACTTGGGGTGGGAGACCCTCCTGGACCAGGACCAGCCATGGAAGAGGACAGTTTGGGGTTTTGGAGGGAAGGGGCAAGTTGTCCATGAGTCAGTGATGGGACCACCTTCCAGGAGCTTCTCCACCTTCCTAGGGCAAGAGACACTGGCCGAGGTTGCCCAGAGAAGCTGTAGGTGCCCCATCCTTGGAGATGTTCAAGGCCAGGCTGGACGGGACTTGGAGCAACCTGGTCTGGTGGGAGGTGTCCCAGCCCATGGCACGGAAGTGGGACTGGATGGTCTGTAAGGTCCCTTCCAACCACACCCACCGTGTGATATTAGCCCCATATGGAGTTGCTCCCCTCCAGCAGCACATGTGAGGCCAATATCTGGGTAGGGGGACCAGTTTGGGGCTTCCAGGTATAGTGGGGAGCAAAGAGGGTGAGGCCACCAAACTAAAGCCCAGGATGGATGGGGAAAGACGGGGATTATCCAGCCTGGAAAGGAGAAGGATCAAAACGCTGCAAGTGCCCAACAGGGTTAGGGAGAGGGCAGAGCCAAATATCAGATTCCCCCCGTGCCCCTCATTACACCCTGTTAATTGGTTTATTACCCGTTGAGGCCAGGAAAAGAGGACTCCTGGGGCCATAGGCATCCTTGTCCTACTCTGATCTGCTTTCCCAGGCAGGGACATTGGTGGATAAGAGGAGGGCTTGATGGACCTTCATCTGAACCCCTGGTGATCATCTCCCTGTTTTGGAGAGGCACCGGGATGACCTTTCCTTCCTCCAGTTCTCTTAAGCAACTTCCAAAATAAACCCCGCAGGAAAGAAAAAACTTAAAATAAAAAGCACAAGCACAAGGCAGAAATAATTATGAATTGCACTTTTAACTCCCCATCAGGGTGAATTTGCAGGTACCTTCTATGGCCTTTTAGTGATTAGACAGTGATTAAAAGATCAAAATATAGTTTAAGGCCCATTTTGCACTAAAGGAACGGAACGTGAACACCGCTGCCCTTTCCTGTCCCTTTGGTGGGACTGGGACAAAACCCAGCCCCTGGTTTCTTTCCCAAGGGTAAGTTGATGGCTTTGGGGGTTGTGGTTTGTTTTTACTTTTGTCCTGTGCATTAGGGAAGAAGTTTGAGTTCAGCACGCAAGAACACCCTGAATCAAGGAAAGACTCTCTCTTCTTCGAAAGACACTGGGGGAAAAGCTGTTCTTTGCTCTCAGCATCAAAAAACACCACCCTCCCTTCCTCATAGTCAAAGCAGATTCGTATCTGCTTGGGGACATTGCATAGAGTCAAGGGGGTGACATCAGGAGAGGTCAGAGCCTTGTACCCATCATGGGCATGATACAGAGCCCATACGCCCCCATTGGGATTCAGCAATAACACGTAGTTCCTTGGAACTGACTCCTTGGCCACCCCGATGGCCTCCTCTGTGGACATCCACGTCCCAGCGGTGACACCGCGATGTGAAGTCCCTTGAACCTCCTTGGGTTGGAGGGTAGGTCCTGTTTACAGCCTTCCCACCACAAAAGCTGGTGGGCATGTCCGTAGTGCCAAGGTCCCTGTGGATGACATGGTTGCTCTGCACCTCCTCAGTGGTGGACAGCAGCATCCTGCAGCAGAATGGAGAAGGTGGCGGGGACGTGGTCTCGCCCCAGGGCCACCTCCTCCCTTGATTCTTCCTCACCCTGAACAGCGGGGAATCTGGTAGAAAGGAAAACCCCTCCTGCTCCCCCATTCCTCTCTGCTTTGTCACATCGTGTGCTTGGGGACAACCCTCCCTTTCCATTCTATGATTCTAGGATCCTGGGAAAGGGAGGGCCACGTACCTAATCAAGGCAATTCTGGCATCTTACAGAAGAAAGAAGGTGGGAATTAAACTCTGAGTCATCTTCAGGCCCGTTTATATCTCTTATCTCCCTCAGCTGCTGGTTCCATGCACACTCTACTGGGCCTAGATTTTCTCGTGCCTGCACAGAGGTAGACCAGGGACCTCTTGAACTCCTCCAGCGGCCCATTTTGGTCACTTTGGTCACAAACCCATCTCTGGGATAGGATGAAAGGAGATCAGCTTTACGGGGAAGAAGAGGAGGACCTTCCTCCTCCTGGTTGCAAACGATGGGGAAAACAACTCCCAGCCTCACCACAAACAGAGGAGGGAGAAGAGGGCAGGCACGTGGGATGGTTCCTCCTGCCTCTGGCCTCCCACCACTTCTGGTCCCACCAGATGTGAGTGAGCAGATAAGGCGGCTGGAGGGGGGTTGAACAGCTCTTCAGCGGGACCTGGATGGGCTGGATCCTCCTGGGTCAGGGTGAGATGGGACTTTGGGAAGAAATCTCATCGAACGCGGGGTTGGAGCTCCTCCTGGACCAGGACCTGCCATGGAAGAGGACTTTGGGATCTTGGAGGGCGGGGTCAAGTTTTCCATGAGTCAGAGATGGGACCACCTTCCAGGGGCTTCTCCATCTTCCAGAGGTTTTCCAACTTCCTGGGGCTTACATTTCCAAAGGCGACTACACCTTCCTGGGCTATTTCACATTCCAGGGGGGTGAGACACTGGCCCAGGTGGCCCAGAGAAGTTGTAGATGCCCCATCCCTGGAGATGTTCAAGGCCAGGTTGGACGTGGCTTGGAGCAACCTGGTCTGGTGGGAGGTGTCCCTGCCTGTGGCAAGGGGGTGGGACTGGATGGTCTGTCAAGTCCCTTCGAACCCAAACCATCCTGTGATGTCAATGCCATATGGGGCTGCTCCCCTCCAGCAGCACAGGTGAGGCCAACATCTGGGTACGGGGACCAGTTTGAGGCTTCCCGTTACGGCGGAGGAGCAACGAGGGTGAGGCCACTAAACTAAAGCCCAGGATGGATGGGGAAAGGCTGGGATAATCTAGCTTGGGTAAGAAGAAGGAACAAAATGCTGCAAGGGCCCAATAGGGTTAGGGAGAGGGCAGAGCCAAATGTCAGATACCCCAGTGTCCCTCATTACACCCTGTTAATTGATTAATAACTCGTTGAGGCTGGGAAAAGAGGGCTCCTGGGGCCATAGGCATCCTTGCCCTGATCGGATCTGCTTTCCCAGACAGAGACCTCTGGGGACAAGAGGAGGGCTGGATGGAGCTGCACCCCTGGTGATCATCTCCCTGTGCAGTGTGTTTTGGAGAGGCACCAGGATGACTTTTCCTTCCTCCAGTTCTCTTAAGCAACTTCCAAAGAAAACCCCGCAGGAAGTAAATACTGAAAATAAAAAGCACACACAGGAGGCAGAAATGGTTTAGAATTGCACTTTTATTTTTAACTCCTAATCAGGGCAAGTTTGCAGCCACCCTTTGGTAGGATTGGGACAACCCAATGGTAACAACCATTTAGTGATTAATCAGGGATTAACAGATGAAAATAGTGTTTAAGGCACAGAAATGCTTCCATTTTGCGCTAAAGGAAAGGAACCTGAACACCGCTACCCTTTCCTGTCCCTTTGGTGGGATTGGGACAAAACGCAGCCCCTGGTTTCTTTCCCGGGGGTAAGCTGGTGGCTTTGGCGGTTGGGTGCTTTTTTTTGTCCTGTGCCTTAGGGAAGAAGTTGGAGTTGAGCATCCTTTTTCACCAGGAACCATGGGAAGACTCTCTCCCCTTGGAAAGACACCGGCGGAAAAGCAAAGATCCGTTCTTTGGTCTCGGCATCAAAAAACACCACCCTCCCTTCCTCATAGTCCAAGCAGATTCGTATCCTCTTGGGGACACTGCGTAGAGTCAAGGGGGTGGCATTCAGAGTGTTCAGAGCCTTGTACCCATCTTGGTAATGATACAGAGCCCATACCTCCTCATAAGGATTCATGAAGATCAAACGGTCCCTTTGAACAGACTCCTTGGCCACCCCCATGACCCACACACCTTCTCCGTGGACCTCCACGTCCCAGCGGTGACACCCTGATGTGAAGCCCCTTGAGCCCAACACACAGGGACGGACATTGAACCTCCTTGGGTTGGAGGGCAGGTTCTGCTCACAGCATTCCCACCGCACGAGCTTGCAGTCTTCCGAGACATAAAGCCTAACGTTGGCCGTCTCTGGGTCCAGTGTCATCTGTGCTGGAGTTGGAGAGAGAGTCAGGATCATTGCAGCAGCTTTGGGGGGAAACAGGACTTTTTCCCTCCCTTCCCATCCCTCTGACCCGGTTGGGAACACTCCAGGCATCACCTGGTGATGGGACCAGGGTGGGAGAGGAGGGAAAGGAGTCAGGAAAGCACTTTAGGTCAATCTTTGGGGGCAGCAGAGTTTCTTTTATCATCTTGGTTAGGAACATGTTCGGTTCACTTACTTGTCAAGGGGAGCTCAAAGTCGAGGAAATCTAGAGGGAAGAGACAAATGGGAGAGGCAGAAAGATCAGTTGGTCTGATTGTGGGTTTCTGCAAAAGTCC